>JAHWFP010212905.1:91249-154442 GCA_023313725.1 Lithobius niger
TCAATGAGCGAATGAATTGAACTCGTTCCCTAGTAAGCGATTTTTATATGTCATTTCAGCAAAACTTCTTTTGCGAGCTCATCAATATTGGTGAGTGCATGGGCTCGATTGCTTCCATATACAATCACGTGAGTGATCCTTCAACATGTCATTTCTTCTGAACTTCCCCCTTTTCAGCATAATCTTTAAATTCGATTAGCTGCTGCTCTTTCAAGTTTTCCTCTCTCAACGAGTCTGGTGCTTTGATGTGTCGAAGCTGTATGAATGTAGATGAGGTCAATAATGTAATAGGGCATTAGAAATTGTGCTGTGGTCAGAGCGTAGATGGTTTACTAGGACGTTTATTGGAGTTAACGGATAGTAATGTGAACGAAGTCAGATCATTCTGGCTGGTCTATGCAAGTAATGTCCACAGATAAAGCGGGGGTGGTTTTGTGAAAGGATGAACATAAAGTCGGGGTCTTTTGGAAAACTCATTATGACAGTGCTAGCCAGTGGTGTAGTGACAAAAAATAAAGTGGAGGAGCTGTAGGTGGTGTGTGTGGGGGGTTAAGGCTCCCAAATTCCTAGATAGAAATGCTTAATTTTTACAAATCGATCGGTGGTGTTGCCGTATCTACACGGGACAAAAAGTATAATTTTGTATCATTGCGATTTGCTGTGCAATCATTGCACAGCAGCTTAATAGTGCTGTATATTCTTGTTCAGGTCTCAACTGAACACGTATTATTATTAATAATAATATTATTATTAATACATTTTTCGCAACAATTAATTGTAAATGTAATTTAACAAGCAGCGGTGGATAGGGCAACATGTGGAAGATTGAAACCAAATAAATCTGCGTGGCGAACAAGTAGTTTGACTATTTTGTGGACAGTGACACACATTTCTGCCTGATCAGTCAGCAAGGCAGGCAGCTATTATGATGTGTAACAATAGAGTAGCCAGAGAGCACGTCATATCCAACAACAATAGGCTACAGATGTTGCGGGCTGTGTTGAAAAAAATACGAACTCGCCTCACCAGAGCGGCCCACCAGAAAAAAAGTGACGGAACGGCGCTCCCTCTGGAAAAAAAGTGAGGGAGCTCCGCTCCTGTGCGCTCCTGCACAACTACACCACTGGTGCTAGCGCAGTGGGCAAACAATTTACCCTTCTTTGGGGCGATAATCTGCATTTTGTGATAATTTTACCAAAAGTTGACCGATTTTGACATTGAAATTGGTCATTTTAATTGTTTTTTTCGAGAGTTTTGAGTGGTACTATTCTCAGGTTGAAAGGTTTGGTTGTCTTTAAGTTAGGATATTTGACATAAACTAAAAATAATGCCCGGAGAAAGACTAGCTAGTGCAAGAAAATTGTCCACAAATTAAAAATATTGTATCTCCCTTACCCATCTCTGCCACCGTTCCTGTCACCCCGCAGACCTTTAATTGATCAAAAGCTTGTTGCAGACCGGCTGGAAATATTCTTCTTCAATGGGAATAGTTTGGATTATACTGCGAGCGATATGATTGAGAGGTTGATGACATGTCTATAATGGCTCAGAGGCCTTCTGAACGTGTGGCAGGTGTTTACCATAATTTCAGCTCGTCATGGTTATCATGAAAATTTTTGGATTATGTGTACTAGAATGGCAATGAAACTTATGAAGTTGTAGAGACCACAAACCGATAAAAAAAAAAGGGAAAAACGATAAACAACAGAATGCTGAGCACGATCTCGGTGTAAATAGGCGATTAAAGGTAACAGTAAAAACTGAGCTGCAGTAACTTTAAAATAGGATAAACTGTTATTAGGCAACTCTAGAGTACTGACACTCAAAATATAACCCTTAAACCTGAGACAGTGTTGTGGCGGTTTTGCATTGATGATAGCTTGTCTCTGGCCTAAGGCTTTGGCAGAAGTCTTAAGAGTGAATGGCCAGCTAGTAGCCTACAAGTCCATTAGCAGTATGTACGTATCTGTGTCCTGGTCGTAGAATGCCCTAGCCTAATTTAGCTAAGCTACGGACGATAGGCTACGTCCACCGTGGACCGAAAACACCTGCAAGAAAAAGTAATTTCAGCACGTGCACTTACCAACAGGCTGCAACAAATTGTTGTACGTTTCAAGCCTGTACTCGAAGATTAAATAATTTGCGCCGTTCCTTGACAACTTGACAATGCACTGTAGTTTTTCCAGTTACTAGATCCTCTGTAAATCCTGATGCTTCTTTAAATTCATTTATTTTTTTGTAGCTTAAAGAGGTAGCGTACAAAGTAAAGGTTAATGAAGCAAATTCTCTACTACATTTCAAAAGACCGACCGTTTGAGAATCACTAAGACCAAACAAAAAAAATGTTTTGGTTTGCGTTACCCGACCGACCCTATTTTTACGAGCCGTCCTAAATATTTTTTTCTTTCTAAGGAAAAAATATGCCCTCCCTATTTGACGCTCCATCCTACTATACAGAAATCTGTGTTGAAATGTATTTTTCTTTAATCTAGACACACGCTAGTGTGTCGCGCCAAGTTAGGCAACAAACATCACATCAATTCAATTGTCGAAGTCATAAACCATTGTAGCGCGACACCATAGCGTCAGTATCTTATATCCTGAAGCATAGTTGGGCACATTTCAGGTACTCGGGGAAGAATAATAATGCGGTACAAAAGCTTAAATTGTGTTGAAATCGAGAGCAATGACCAACCTTCACCAATGTCGGTCGCCACTCGCCAAACGGCGAGGAAAATTCAGCAGTTGGCGACTTGGTTTTTAGAGCAACTCTCAAAAATGGCAACTGATTAGCAAACCCTGATGCTTAAATTGTCATATCTCAGGAACCGTATTAGCTAGAAATAAGCGGTTTGCGGCGTTGCATGCAGAATTCCAAGGACTCTCCAACCAAGTGTGCAACAATGTCGCTAGCTACTTTAGTTGATTGTAGAGTTAGATTAATGCAAACAATATTTAAGCAAAAGTAGTAGCACAACTGCTAAAATTGTTTCTACATGGCGAGGTGGTGATGGACAATGGCGAGTGCAATTTAATGTCTACCGGCCAAATGGCGAGTGCCACACAATTCATATTCGTGAAGGTTGGCAATGACCCACCTAACAAAAATTAACTCATGTAGAAATGCCAGCTAAGCTGCTTTTAATTCAAAATCGGACCCTCAATGTTAAATCCCGTAGGGTGATTAGCCTATTCATCGATACCGAGATAACGGGAAGGTTTTCAGCTATGAAATTAGACTAATGGGTGCAGTACAATACGAACTGCGTACCTTTTATGGTTTGGAGCCTAGGGGCATAACAGAGATGGCATGGGAGGGCGCGTAAGTAAGAAAATATTGTTATAACCATTGTTAGTATTGTCGGCATCGTCTCTCATTGGACAGCCAAAGTTCAGGCAATGAGAACGTGTGTGCCTAGACACACACTAGTGTATCATGATAAATCTAAACAACGTTGCCAAAGAAATTGTATTCACGTTCAATTCACGAAAAATAAACCAAGTGTAAAACCAAAGCAAAATAAACAAAGCCAAAAACTGGTAAAGAGGCCACCAAGTTGAGAGTGGTTCGGCCATTCAAAGGAGTGATATCAACACACCAAAACTAACTAAATAAAACAAATTACAACAAAATTAAAACCAAACCAAAAACCTATAAAGAGGTGACTAAGTTGAGAGTGGTTCGGCCTATAGGCAAAAGATAGTGGCAAATTGTTGAAAACCAATTTCTTGTTGACGTGGCATTTTCTTACACATCTGCACGGTAGTGGAGTTGAGTTAATACACAATTAAAAAAAAAAGGAGTGATATATCAAAAACTAAAAGTGGTTAAAGGGGCAGCCAAGTTCCGAATGGTTCGGCCTTTCAAAGGAGTGATATCAACACACCAAAACATTCGCTAACTTAATCGCACCAAATAATACTTTGGACATTAAATGAAAACTTGAACATTGCTACTTTTGGTATAGTTTGTTTGTTCCACATACTGTTTGCAGGAAACTGACTGTATGACAACACATTCGTTGCACTAAGAGTGCAAAAACATCTGGATATTACATGTGTAAAAGCTATACAGTTTCTGTCAGGGTCTATGCTGGGATATTTATGTGCTTTTTTGCACTCGTATTGGAAGGAAACGTGGCGTCATACAGTCAGTTTTCTGCAAACATAATGTGGTACAAACTATAGCAATATTCTAGTTTTCATTTAACCTTCGAACTATTAAACGGTGCGATTAACTTGGCAAATGTTTTGGTGTGTTGATATCACTCCTTTAAGGGCCGAACCATTCGGAACTTGGCGGCCCCTTTTACCAGTTTTGGTTTCTGATATGATGTTATCTACAGCACCATACATGCTTGATGCTTAATTTGTCTTTATTGCATAACAAAATAATAAATTACAATTTTTGAATTAAGACTTTCTGATTTAGTAACAAAAAAAAGTGTAAACAATTTTTTTCCGACTGACCCTATTTTTTGTTTTTACTGCGTAATACAAACCAAACAATTTTTTTTTGGCCTTATGTGAAAAAAAAAAGCACAACTGTTCCTACTGGGAATCGTACCAAGGACTTCTGGTGTACTAGCCTGGGTGCTGTAACCAATGGCCGTCCAGAGCGGATCCTGGCTGCTGGCTCGAGCCAAGCTTAGTAGCTGTTCATCATTTCTCGGTGTGTTGCCGAGCGGCCTTTGCGTGGCTTACCCAGGTAACTCCATAATTTCTGCCACTGGCCAACTACCGCAACCACTACTGACTTTTACTTAACTGTGACATGAAAGAAATTCAACGAGTAGAAGAGGAGTAGTATTGTTTTTTGCATTACTGAACGACCGTGCAAGAATCTGTAGTTGCAATTTTAGCGGCAATCAATAATTGCAGTAGAAGTATAGTTGCGCAAATACTAGTGGTTATGTAGAAGCAGAAAGTTATTTGTATTGCCGAGAACAAGTCGAGAAAACAAGACATGATTTATTAACTCATGAACCACCATTTTAAACAGCTTCAAGTGAGATACTTTAAAAGACATGGCTAGCATTAATGCAGGGTGGTCCACAAAAAACTGACGACCAAACATTCTCCAAGTCCAACTTTTCTAGTTAGCTCCTCTCAGAACCAGGATAGAACAGAAATCAAAACTAGTGAAATGGAAGATTGGTCCTCAACTGGTTCTGAGGGATGCTAACTAGAAAAGTTTGACTTGGAGAATCTTGGGTGGTCAGTTTTTTGTGGACCACCCTGCATAACAGACGAGCTACATTGACAGCTGACAGTGCATAAAACTAGATTTATTACACTAGCAAACAGTCTTGTTAGGTAACCATAATAACCATTGTTCTTTTTGGACTGCACCTGAATGAACACATCAGCTTTAAACCAATGTATCCATTACAGAACAAATGCAAACAAGAGAGCGACTGCAATGATGCAGAACATAGTACAGAAGTTCTTAGGAGGAGAAGGTTGGGGGGATGGGGTGGGAATCCAAACAACACTATTTAAAGGAAGGACTACATACATGGTAGATTAAAGAGGAATTGCGCTCAGGGCTGTAGGCAAGCTGCAACCACACACAGCACGTGTGGTGGGTAACATTTTTAGTGTGCACTCTAGATTTTATTGCAGATTACGATAAGATGTCTCGTGTATACTTTACAGATAGTACATTAGTGATAGTGTACAGCCCTAGGTAGAGTGGAACAAGCGTATGAGTCGATGTCAAATTCTTTTAAAAACTATGTTTAGGCTGGCGGCGGAGGTAGGGGCAGCAAAAGGAGAATTTATCGCCATTAGCACAATTAGCGATACGCCTACCGATAATCCGTTTATCGTCTGCCCCCCCCCCCCCCTACCCAGCTACAGCTACGTTAAACAAAATTTAAGAGCTTGAAAAAAAGAGAAACATGGCTTCCAGAGGCTCGACAGGGCACAGTAAAATGGTTCAGCTGGGGAAAGGAGAAATCCTGTCTACTGCCCCCGTTGTGCTGCCAGCTATACACTTGAGCGCCAAGATTAAGGCCCAATATCCCGACAGTTACATGGACCACTGGCTATACAAGTGTTGTCCTAGAGGTCATAAACGTCGCGAATATATGCAAGGATGGAGGGAAAGCGTATTACTTCTTGGCCTCTACACTAAAAAGTAAAATGCAAGATAATAAGTATAGGTATAAATTACAAGGTAAAGGGTTAACCAAGAAAACAATCAACTTTAAAGGCTGGCCTTGTGAGAATGCAAGATCAAGGACCACACTAGTGATCTGCCCACCCTGGCTCACATCCAAACCTCATCTGCAAGTCATTCGAAAGACCGGTTACTGGCGACCTTGGGTTATGGTGGTTTCTTACACTACCCAGTGGAAATGGATGGTGCAGGAGTGGTGGATGTGATGGCGAGTGCGATGGGAGGAGGGGGGGTTGTAGAGGGGGGGATTTCTTGTCCGGATAGGGTATCTGTGAGGAGGTCTCGGTGGGCCAATCAGATTGTCCCTGGAGGGTGGGGGAGTGAGGGGGACGTGGGGGAGGCACCCAGAACCAGCCCCCTCCCCCCATTCATTCCTACCACCCTCACGACAATCCGATTTGCCCACCCAGACTTCATCACTGGTACTCCACCCGGAATAGAAATCCCCTTCTACAACCCCACCCTCCCCCAACACTATCCATTTCCCTGGGTACTGTGAAAATGATAGGATCAAGGCACATGTAGATGCCACTTGACGTGGAGAGAAATTGAACGGCGTTGCTCAACAGCATCGCAATAAGCGTCATGACGTCGTTTGGTACAAAGTTTCTGTTCTATTCCACTCGAACACTGCACAATGAGCCCAACTTCGTGCTATTAGTCCCTTGCGATAAAAGGATTCTCTCGGCGCCGTGTGCTACTAACCTTACTGGTCTTCATTTGACTTGGTAGAAGGCTTCGTTTGATCGCTGGAACCAATCTGGACGAACACTGGGACCTAAACATGGCACAAGCATCTCCAGACGAAGTATAAAGATCAGTGGTATCACTCAGAACTTAGCGAGTTTTGAATAATTCGTTTACTGCTCATCATGTTAATTCTTTCTTTCTACATTTTTTGTGCTTCTGAAGAAGAGGAATGATTTTGTCTCGAAAATTTAAGGAGACTGCTTTTATTGCGAAAGGTGATTTGTGCGAGAACTTTACCGATAAAGAAAGTCATTATTCAATTCCGTCATTGTTACAATAGCGGCCACTGGCTGTGGTAGTTTATCTGAAAGCCATGGATTCACGGTTTTCGTGAATTTGACGTTAGGGTGAGGGTAAATAAATATGCGACCAATCAGCTTCGAATTTGGCTAAATAGGCGGCCTTTGCTCCCTGATACCATTAGCTGATTATCAGTAAAATTTGTCACCTGTGTCTAGGTGAATGAAGGTTGTAAAGATCATCGATTTTCGAGTTTTGAAGAATGGACGTAGCACTGGTAAAAATTCTGCCATCATGATAAAAGATTTTATGTAACGGATCTGGCTGAAATTTTTCATTCAGTTCACATCTGAGTACGAATCGTGCCTTTTTATGGTTTTACTGTCAAATAGTAGCTAACAGCAAGGATTTCAATCATTTGTAATGCTATGAACGTTGGGAGCACGCCAACTGTGATCCAAATATTGGTCCCCCATTTTTTGTAACATTGTTAGAGCAAGACAAAGGAAAGTTTACTTCCTGTGCAGGCAATGCGTTGAAGCATGACGAAAAGGATGCTGTCTGCATTACAGCCAACGATAACATTGCTTTTTTTTTATTATTATTCCTGCACAGCTGACGCACCATTTATTGTTTGTGGTAGTATATCAATTGCAGCCTATTGCGTTCATAAACGCATGAAAATGCGTGGCGAAGCTTTCCATGATAGCAGTAGGGGACTACACATGTACCTTTTAATTATTAGGTAGTAGGGTGACAAAAAATAAAAAAAAAACAAGTGGGGTAGCGATTAGCTAGTCGCAACCGGTCATCTGTACACTTCCGCCACTTCTGCTTTCATACTTTTCAGGTTTTTTTTTAAATTTATTTTAATCTAATTTTTGGATGCTGAACCTAATGGTGAAAACTGTTTGTCTCTATCTTGTACCATTCCATAAATGATGGGTTCACTTGTCGGCCCCACTTTCGGGTCACTTCCACTTCATACTTCCAATTTTTTTTTTTTATTCCTTTTAACTAATTGTGGACGCCGAATCTAATGGTAAAAACCGTTTGTTTTGATCTGGTGCCTTTCTGGAGTTGATAAAGGTGGCGGACAGAAAAAAAGGGGATGGTACAGTGTGTCCCATTTAAAAGGAACGTTTTCAGAACCATCTAGTTTCGACAGTTTAATCATGATTAATAAAAGTAATATACCCACTTAAAGGTAAGAATTTCGGATTTAAGGCACGCTCAGTTTCACTTTCTACATCATTCCGATTGCTGTAGTTCCGGCCTCTCCTTTTACAGTTACAGTTTCGGATTTGCAATAATGGCAGACCACTATTCAACAGAACAGCGTGTGGCGATTGTCAAATGGTTTCGCAAGTTGAAATCTGCGAAGCAACACGAGGCTCCAGAAAAGATTATGGACTTCATCTAGCAAAGGATGGACCATCCAGACGGACAGTTTTGTCACTCGTTAGAAAATTCTAGGCAACTGGCAGTGTGCAGAACAAAAACCATAAACGAGCTAAAACGGCATTTCAGCGTAAAACATTGAACAATTGCAATCCTCATTTTTTATACAGTCCGAAGAAGTCCATAAGACCTGCACAGTGTGAAACTGGATTGAAAAGGTGTTCACCGTAGTCTGTGGAATTATTTGCACATGCTCACATACAATATACAGGGTGGTCCACAAAAAACTGACGACCCCAGATTTTCCAATTCCAACCACTCTAGTTAGCACCCCGCAGAACCAGGATAGGACTGAAATCTTCCGGTTTCATTAGATTTGATTTCTGTCGTATCCTGGTTCTGAGGGGTGCTAACTAGAAAAGTTGGACGTAGAAAATCTTGGGTCGTCAGTTTTTTGTGGACCCACCTCGACAGATGCTGGAAGAGCAGAAACATGGTGACAAGGCTTCAAGGCTTAATTGCGCTCATTTCATTCTGGTGAGGATTGACGAACACTGAACTTTCATTTCGGAAATTTTCTATACTGACGAGGGACATTTCCGTCTTAGTGGTCATTTACACAAACAAAACATGCGAATATGGGGTAGCAAAAATCCAAAAGCATTCACTGAATCACTTAACCCAGTAAAGTTTACTGACGGGTGCGCAATTAATGCCTCAGGAATCATGCCTTCATCAAAATTAATGCCGTTAATGCACAATTAATGCCCTCATCGAAACATTGGCACTATGATAAATCCGAAATTCTTACCTTTAAGTGGATGTATTAATTTTGTTAATCATGCTTAAGCTGTAGAAACTAGATTGTTCTGAAACGTTCATTTTAATTTTTAAATGGGACACCCTGTACCAGATAGAGACAAACTGTTTTCCTACAAGATTCAGTATCCAAAAATTAGATAAAATAAATAAATATAAAAAAAGTTGGAAGTATGAAGCGGAAGTGCTGCTGTAGTTGTTGCTGTAGTCTTCCCAGCTCTCGCTGTACAAAAAAGACTAAAAGCGAAATAACAGTCAACAGGGCAAAAGTTTGGTATCAAAAATTTAAAAAAAAATTTAAAATCGCACACAAAAAATGCATCGTCAATTAAAATAATGATAACAGAATAAAATTGACTTCCAGGCTCCCCCAATGAAAGACAAAAAAAAAACGAATAAACCGTTAACTGGTGCTAAATAGCTAGTGTACCAAGTCTATCGAGAAAATTGAAAAATGTTCAGGTTTTTCATTTAACCTTTGATCTAATACTTGTTGGGACTAGCTTGTCGGTTGTTCGTTGCTGGGGCGATATCACTACTTTTTTAAACGGAACAAGTTTCAATTAGGCGTAGTACACTTTGTAGCAACTTGGTAGCAGCCATATTTGTTCTGATATCACCACTTAGAATGAAAATCAGTGGTTGGCGATTTAAATTTAGCTTTTCTTGTTAAACGGCGACTACCAATAGAGAATGACTATCCAAACAGGGACGTCTCGGGAACCGTGTAAGCTAGAGACAAATTGACAGCCACAGTTTAGTTAATTAATTTTTAGCAGCCTTGGGTATTAGACACGATTATTAATGCACACAATTGCATCGGATTGGGTTAGTTTGTCCAATATTGGTAGACCCCTGTAATACCGGAAACTACCATTCCGTCATGTGCTCCCACTGGTTTTAGGAGTTTTGCATCCTGGACTGCTTCTCTTTGGCCAAATAAAAGATAAAGAGGCCTTGCTATATTTTTTTCCAAGCACAAGTTGTTTAGTTTCGTTCACTTTCACTGAAGGTCAATATCACGTTGTTACGCAACTCTAGTCCATTCAATAGCTGCGTCCGTTTCAACATCTGTAGTATAGTATGATTATATAAGTCCATGGGTCCGTCACGGCTGATAAGAGTGCAACAACATGGCCACTATTTTTGATCCAACAGATAATTTTACAATTTTGTTGAAGTAGTACCGTAACTAACTTTCATACTGGAAATTGTAATTTTTGGTTGTTGGCTTTGTTCTGTTAATGCTAAGCACCCAAAAAAATTGCTTAACTTTATAAAATAGATGATTGGGGCAAAAAAAGTTTTTTTTAAATATCAGTTGAAATTTTGAAACCCTTGACTACTTTGTCTTAATTTATGTGTAAACAAAAATAAATTACATAAATTGGTTACAAATTACATAGGCTTTTACAAAATTTTGTTATTGTGTTAATTTATACCAAGTATTAATTAAAATAGGAAAAACTTCGAAACGATGGTGAGGTTGATTCTTGAGACTTATGGTTATTAGTTTATGCAGGCGATATTAGCTAACTGGCATGTTTGACAGCAGACGATTGTGATACAATGTAGAACTTTTTCGATTTTTTTCCCGCCTTTGTCCGAAGTTTAACTCTTGAAGTGTTTTCTTGTTTTTATGATGTCTTTTAAATATCACTGTTTCCAATGGTTACCCAGTTTTTCGAATCTTCCACCTTCTTCAGTGACACTCCAACACGCAGTTAACGATGAAACTGGATGCTGTGGCCGTTGGTGTGAGCTTGAAATTGGTGGAAGATTGTGAGAATTTTTCTAACACCGATATAATCCTTCGAAAATTCCCCCTACATAAAACAGTGTAGGAATGGACGTTTGGTTAGGTAGAACTTTGTAGCAGCATTCGATAAGCCAAAGTAATATGATCCTGTCGGTTTTCCCTTTTCAAAATTACAAACTTAGTTTTTTTTTTTTTACATCTGGAACCGGTCGTTGAGCTAGCTGCAAGTAGCACTGGGTGAAAATTGAGGTAAAAAAAAACAATGGTGTCTTGTCAAGCCGATGTTGTGAGGCCGGTTTCTCAGGCCAAAAAAAAAGTTGTGTTGTCCAATCCCTTACGCTTGAAAGTTTTATTAAAGTTGGAATCGGGAAAAAAAGGATTCTACTTGATGAAAATTGTGGCGGGTACCAACAAATTGCACAAAATGAGCATTTTTAATTCGAAGAAATCCCCTCAGCATTGGCTCGACACTACTCTAATAGTTTTACGTTGGCGTAAATCCATTATCCCTTGCAGCTACTCAATGACTGGCTCCAGAGCAAAACTAGGCATTGAATAAGGCTTCATTGCTACTGTGGTATATGATGGTGCACAACTGAAATTATGTATTCACTTTATTCAAAAAGGTTTATACAAAAAGTTTTATCCATTTCTTGCTAAACTATGCTGTTTTGTCCAAAACAAGAAGTACATTCCGTCAATCTGCCTTTTAATTAGCAGCTGTTTCCATAGATTCTGGGATCTAGTCATAGGTGTCTCAGTGATGTTCCAAATGGAACTGTTAAACATTATTAGCTTGATGAAAATAAAGCAGTTCTAAGTAGGGGTATTTTTAAGTTTTTTCCTCAACTCATAAGCTTTTGACGCATAAATTTGATTTAAATTAGTGAATTTTTAATCGTGATTTTAGTCCATAATTTAAATAAAATATAATAAAATCTGCTGACCCTACTTGTTCTCCTCATTCAGTTCCTCCGTCTCTGTTCAAGGAAGTAATCATTGTGGTCAAAAATTTCAAACAGTATTTGTAGGTTTTTGGAGCTGGTTGTTGGCCAAATCTGATTTAAGAAGAACACATTTCCTGCTTGCTACTAGCAAGGGGCTTCTGTGGATCTTAGATTTAAAAAAAAATCAAGCAGCAAACTTTCCCCAAAGCCAGTTCTCTGTTTGTAGGACAAGTTTCATGCCCTGCTTTTTGTTTCCTGGTGTTTAAGCAGTCAGAGTGTTAGATGTCAAAATACATAATTTTTGGAAGCCAAACCACAGGACGGAGAAAAGGAACTTTGTTTTTGTTAGGTGTATAAAAAAAAGCTACGGAATTTTTTTGAAGGACACAGTAATAATAACTCTAGTTCAACGACTGTACAATTAATTGTGTTGCTGAAGCTGAAAAAAAAAACAGCTTGTGTGAGCTGTTTTTTTTCAGCTTCAGCAACACAATCAAAACATCTTACGTATTCACATCTTTTAAATACGCTTTCACGCAATATTTCATACCAAGTTTCTTTAGTTTTCCCCATTTTAGATCTTGTTACGTACATAAACAGTTTGCACACTTTTATAAATATTTAGTATTTTATTATAATTTTTTATGCATGTTATACTCTAGTCCATATATCTCTTAGTTTTAGTTTTATAAGGCCGCTAAAAATACAGGGTGATTACAAAAGAAATAGAGAGTTTGAAGCATTGGTTAAACGAAAACTATACAACTTAACGATAAACTGTTTTCACCGTCACGTTGTGCAACCCATTAAGTTTCACAGAGCGGTGACAGTTTTTGATGCGCGTCACGTGACTGATTCTGCAAGATGGCCGCAAATTCTACAGAGAAGGCCTTTTGTGTGCTTGACTTAAGCAAAACTTCCGCTGCACACACGCTCAAATCCCTGACCTACCACCATGTGACTTTTTGTTAGGGATATGTCAAAAATTAGGTATTCATTCATCCCCTTCCAACCAACCTTAAGCAACGGATAGCAACAGCAATTGACGTAATTGGCGGAAGATAATGATATGCTGAACTGTGTTTGGCAGAAATTTGATTATTACACGGATTATTACACGTGTAACCAAGTGAGCACATATTGAACATCTACGACTTGCTAAGTGAAAATTAATGAGTTGCAGAACATGACGGTGAAAACCATTTATCAATAAGTTGAATAGTTTTCGTTTAATAAAAGCATCAAACTGTATAATTGAATGGTTCTCAGGTGTAGCACTAGAAAAAATTGGTGCAGGCCTGTGGTGGATTTTTTACAATTTTTTATTCACAATTTCTCAAATGCGGGCGGTGGCTTCTTCTTTTAGCAAACAAAACAACTCCAGCAGCTTGCATTTTGTGGTGGATAGGTATCGGCCAATACGAGTTTTAACCGGTCCATTCCGATATGAAATCCACAGTGTCGAAACCGATATTAAAAACACAACTAAAATTTTCTTTTTGACCTCAACTTTAAAAAAAATTTCATGTGCTTAGAAAAAACCCATGTGTGTGCTCCTGAGAACCACTTAATAATTTTTAACGGCCTAATAATATTTTATTGTTTTACTTTATTTATATTTTATTTTATAAATATTTAGTATTGTACCTTTCCAATCAATTTTTATGCATGATCTACTTTTTGTATTTCTCTTAGCTTTAGTTTTATTTGTTTTCTGCCCTAAATTCTACAGAAAATAAGCAGCTCTTCACAGCTCAGACATAATCTGATTTAGCTTCTAGCGTGCAGGCTCTGCTAGGGATGTCAGACGAACGTCTAACTGGAAAATCGTCTAATGGGATAATTGTCTAATATCTGCATAAATAAAAAATCTGGAAAATCATCTAAATGGAATATCGTATAATGGATAAACGTCTAACTGGACAATAATATGCCTGCTGTTTTTCATGTTATAAGTATAGCCGCAGAGAGTGCGGCAGGGATATTAGACGATTTTCCATTACATGAATTTTTCGTTGGACGATTTTCCATTACACAAATTTCGTGTTAGACGATTTTCCATTATACAAATTTCTTGTTAGACCACTTTCCGTTATACTAGCTGTTATACAGTATACGTTCTCCCAATTAGGCCCTATGCGATTTTCCAGTTAGACGATTACATGCCCCGCTCTCCTACATGCCCCGCTCTCCTACATGCCAGTTTCCTTACCTATCGTCTCCATAAGTAAATTTTGAGGTGAGACGATTACAGGTACTACCTAGGAAAACTATCCTTCTCCGTCTCGAGTTAACCTTCGCTGATCAAAAGACATTGATTCGACTATTACCCTTTGAACTAGGAGATTGCAGAAAACCATTGCTCGTACTTTCACATGGGTTGTGTATCATGCCCTTGACAAACTGTTTTCTCCCATCACTAGGGAGGGAGTTAGAAATAAAAAATATTTTTGCCATGAATTTGAAGCTTTTCATTGCTTAAAAAAGTTGCAGTTGTAAGTCTGCTCATAAACTAGAGTAGAAGTGGGTCGTTTCCTGTAGGAGCAGGAATAAAAAGGTGTTTGCTGCGAGTTTGAAGGTTGTCAGTGTTTAAATTGTCCGTACTAAAACACACAATCTCAACTTGAAAAATACATTTACCGTATTTTTGCAAAATTTCGACAGCTTTGAATCTTGAATCAGGTTTTCAATGCTTAAAAAACTTGGGGAGTTGAAAGTCTACGCATAAACTAGAGTAAAAATGGGAAAAGCCACATCCTGGGGAAGGGGAAATCTATTGAACATCTCTTTTGTTGACTGGAAATCTTTGAATAGCTGTTTTGACTGGAGATCTATTGAACAACTGTTTTGTATATGGGATAAAGGTTGCATTGAATTATGGATAGAAATCATTGAATTTTGAGTGTGAATTATGTTTTGTGCGGTAAAGTTTTTTTTTTTAACCATAAGATAACTCCCCCTCCCCAAAATAATACTGTGACGTAGGAAGTTGTTGAATTACAAAAAAAGAAACCTGCTAGAGGATGTCGTAAACTTTTTTTATCGCAAACAAACTGGATAAATTGGAAAGGCCTGAACAAAAACTTGGATGGAAGTAGGCTAGCCATATTATGTCGATTGTGAAGATTTCCCATGTAGGCCTACCAGCGTAAAAGTATATTCATCACTAAAAAACAGGTTGTTGTGTAGTTGGGGGGGCCCCCCCGCCCCCCGGTTTTTTTTTTTTTAGCAAATTGGTTGCAGTTTAGTGCTGACAATAATACTTTTGGAAGTAGGAAAATTGGCAGCTTTATCAGGACAAGCCTTGTTTAAAAGTGGGCTAGCCCAAATTCATGTGGAAATCATCTGTGGCTAAGTATACTATCCAATGTATTGTAGGACCACGGTTGTAAGTGCAAAGTTGCATTTTCATTGTTGTAAAAACTTTGTGTAAGTAAACCAGGTAGTGACAACAGTGGTTCTTCTATACATTGGATACTTATACTCTTGGCATGCTTATACTTATACACTTGGTATGCTACTTATAATGGTAGCTGGTGTAAATATCTAATGTATACATACTTATACCAGCTATCATTGAAACTCCATATTACACCAATCTTGAGGCTGCTGTGATTTTTTCAGCCTCAATGGCAAGGGAACAAACTTAAGAGACGCTCAAGATAGGATTAAAATTATGAAATCCTCCTATGAAATGTACAGCAGTGAACATCAAATATTGAACACTTCAAATGATGTATAGGTTCCTGATAGATGACACTGTTTTGTTACTTTCCATTGTTTAAATAGAACAGTGTTGCATTGTTAGAGCTGAATTAGGCAAGTTAAGTATGCAATAATGCTAAGAACATAACAATGGAGTTTTGCATCCTGGAAAAAAAACTGCATCCATCCTTGCGTGGTAAGAACTGTCCAAAATTATGTCCACTACTGTACTCTGTGTTCGTTCATTTGCCTCAGTAAAAACTGATGTGTGGTAATAATAGCCATAATTGTGAACCAGTGGGTCAATGTAAGCCAGCTAGTCCTTGGAGGCAGCAGATATCCTCAGGCGGTGTCCACCTTGGACGTAAAAACTATACAATTAGAAAATAAAAACGAACTCGTTTGAAGCTTAAGGTAAATATTAACTGATCTGAATACAAGTAAACTTCCTGTAAGGTTTCAGATACTGCAGTATGGCAGTACTGTTTAGTCCACGTAAAAACTTACTGATGTATTCAAATATTTTTACCATTTTTACTTTTGCACACGATAGATCAGCTACTGTGCGAGTCCTTGAAAGCCTGGATACGTCCTGGCTTAATTTTATTTACGTGTATACATAATAGTTGGATACAGCAGTATGGTTTCACTTGGAATAAAAGGTACAGCAACAATGCAGTATCTGAAACCTTAGAGTTTCAGATGCTGCATTGTTGCTGTACCTTTTATTCCAAGTGAAACCATACTGCTGTGTCCAACTATTATACAAAGTTTATTTGTGTTCCTTTGCTGTTTTGACTTCTGACCAGTTAATCCTTACATTAAGCATCAAACGAGTTCAGTTTTGTTTCTAATTCATGCTACTTATAGTGTACCATGCAGTTTAGATTAGCTTGGTTTAATGTTGTGAATCTTTATTAGTATTAGAGTTCGTTTGCGCACGAGAATTTTAAAAAACCGGACAGGTGGGGGCCCAGAATGCAATGCTGCAACATGTAACAATGGGGCAACAATAGGTGAGGCGCACAAGATCGGATTGTAGCTTACTCAAACAATATGCAACGATGCTCAGGCACGGGGAAAGTAACATTGTCGTGGTAGCTTTGGGCTGCGACTCCATTAAATATATTCAATCGTTGTCGAGAACCAAAATGAAATGGCCTTGGTTTTCGCTTTAATCTTTCAGTTCTAAACCATAGGTTGCAAACTCTATAACTTTCAGGCCTTTAAGGCCTCAAAATTGGACTGCTGACATGACTGAATGATTTATTTACTTCTTCAATGCAGGCTTCAGAAGCTAGTTGAATTGTTTCTGCGATTGTTTGCCGTAATACTGCATTTGCTTGCAATAATGCAGAATCAACTACCCATCAGCTGATACATGTTAACTCCAGACACACACTAGTGTGTTGCTATCAAATAACAAACATGGGATAAAGCTTGGGCAGAACCTGAACAGAAATACGAACAAAAAAACGCTTCGCCGTTTAGAAAAAAAACATTACAGCTCGTATCCCCATACTCACAGCTGTGAAGGTACACGAATAAAAACGGATTCGAGTTCACTCGAATGCAACGAACTATAGTTTGAACTCCAATTCCAGGGTACAAGGATTGTGACATGCCAGTCTCCATGGCACACGTATTCGTGTACATCACTAATCAGACAAACAAAACGGTTGGATACTTCACACAAATAAAATACGCACACAAAACGCAGCATACACACACGTATGAAACAGAAAGAAAATCTAAAACACATACAAACAGACGCCGTAAACAGCAAAACGCCTACAAAGGATGAAAAATACATACACAAAGACAGGCAATGAAAACTGCCTAATTAGGAGTATGCTTGTTTCACAAATTATAAATGCACACAAAATACACAAATCACAGGAAACATACTTAAAATATAAAACAACAAACATAGACAAATATTAAAAAAAAGCCTGTACAAAACCCAAATTAAGTGCACATAAACATACACATGCACACAAACATTAAACATTTCAAACACAAACTGCGTTCACTTTCCGGTATAACCACTGAGCAAAAATAGTCCTTGTTCCCTGGAATTGGAGTTCAAATTATAGTTCGGTGCGTTCGAGTGAAATCTAATCCGATTTTATTCGTGTACCTTCACAGCTGTGAGTAAGTATGGGGATACAAGCTCTGCTTTTTTTCTAAACGGCAAAGCCGTTTTTTGTTCAGTTAATCAATTATGGTTTTTACAACCCAATGAAAACAAACTGTTTAATCTTCAGTCTGCGTGTTTGCTGATGAGCATTGTTGCATAATAACAATGTTTAAAACAATATGGTTGTTTAGAGCTCCCTAACCCTTGAACCACTTGACCAATTAGAAACGACCTGACAGAAAGAGCACATCTGCAGTGCAATACCTTTAAAATGTAATTTAAAAACGAGGAACACACACTACCACCAAAGAAAACACACTGTTCACATTAAATTTTCGATGACTTCTGTCATCTTCACAATGTGCTACAGGATAACGAAGAAAAATCTACATTTCACTAGATGGATTGTATATTTTGAAATGAGCACTGTTTCGTTGCACCACTGGTCTCAGTCGAGCGTTCGATCTGGATTGCCCACTGTTTATCCAAGACAGCTCCAAGATCGGGCCGGTTAGAGTAGCTAGGATTTGCAATGTTCATTAGTGGGATCTTGTTAGATTGAAAACGACCGATTGTCAGCGACTCCAGCGCTATCAAGTAGGGGTCATTCAGTACATTTGTTCTGAGAAGGATTGATGTATCTCCCAATCACTGTGCTAATATACATAAACGACAACAGAAGGAACTAAGTCCGTGAGACCTCTGTGAGCCGAGCTATTCGAAAAAAAAACCCGTCAAAATATGTACGTCTTGTTCCACCTTCTTCAGAAAATACTACTTTGCTAACAAAAGCATGTCGCATCATGTTGCACAAATTTCGAAAACATGCTGTTGGCGGGTGTTACTACTGATCTTAACAGTGTGTCTCATCTGTATGCTCCAGCTCTTGTTCAACATGGAAGTTTATTCGACCTAAGCGCTCATGTTTAATAAGAGATGGAGTATCCAGATGAGACGCACTGTTTAGATCAGTGGTAACACCTCCCACAGTGCATGTTTTTCCAATTTGTGCAACGTTAAGTGACTTTCTCTCGTTAGTTAAGTGCTATTTTCTGAAGAAGGTAGATGAGACATAAACATTCGTACAGTTTTCACCGAAAATTGAAAAAATACGACATTAAGCTGTTCTTCTGTTGCGGCTTTGTATGTATTAGCATCAGCACCATTAAATCAAAATAAATTTTATCAAAATAAGACAATCTTAATATAATATTAAATTATATTAATTCGGGAGATTTTGTTAGTTATCCCAGAGGTCTCTTACTCATCCTACAGTAAAAGCTTTAAATTAAATTAGTACCAGACTTCCTCACTTCCCAAATAATTAGCAAAACACAGGCGCTGTGGCAAATTTGAAGTTCTACTGGACACATGAGTGCTGGGTAATTTAGATTTGTGAAGACTGCACGATGCACAAATGATTAAAATGCCTATGTTCACATGGTAGCAATAATAACGATCAGATTGACCCATTCTCAATCTTGAGTGCCTGATTCAAAAGGAGCATAAAATTTGATTGAATTGGTAGCGTTCATACTTGTCACAGGGTTCGTAATAAACTTGAAACCTGGAAAAGTTCGTAAATATAAATTGCATACCTGGTTTAGTGCTAGAAAATGCCTCAAGTCTTTGAAGGCAATAGAAATTTTTTCATGTTATCAGGTGTCCTTTTTTGAAAATTGGAAATGTTCTAAAACTTTCTGAATGATCTACACAGTCCTATTTTAGCGCACGTTAATTACTTTTTGTAATTTTTATTTTATTTTCAGGCTCCCTGGTGGTCATTTCTGCTGTGTGCCTTTGGTTTGTTCGTTTATCAATCGCTGGATGCTATTGATGGAAAGCAGGCTCGGCGGACGGGCACGAGCAGTGCATTGGGCGAGCTCTTCGACCATGGCTGCGATTCTATTTCCACAGGTATGACTATAGAAGTGCTATATAAGCGTTGATTGATGACAATGAATATACTGTAAGTATCCTGTTCCATTATTTACAAGTGGACGTTCAAAGCTTCAGTTGCCCGTTGCCTAGGCCCAGCTCAGGTTCAGGCTAAAAAGTAAAACTGCAAAATGGGTGTACAGTGTATTCAGCTGCATGCAGGCCCTGGTTAAGAGAGGCCGTAAGAGGGTCCACGCTTCCCATGGCATTGTACTACTAACAACTGACCACTGTACAAACACAGATTCAAAAGAAAAAGCCACAAAAGGTCACAAAAAGCAAAAATAAAAAAGTACATCAGGTTGCCCAAAAAAAAGTGGGATGAGAGTAGGGGCCCTGGCTGATCTAGCGAAGTTAGGTCCCGTGTCTGGACGATTTGGTATTTTGCTCTGTTGTCTATCTTGTCACAATTAGTGCCAAATACGTGGACCGATTCAAACGGAATTTGGTAGGAATATTACTTACTTGAGGCCAAATAAGTTGCACTTAAAAAAGTCAAAATGCTATCCATCGTATTAACAACGTCATTCATCATATTAAATTTAAATACTCAGAATTGTTTCAATGAAGGTCCTATTATAATAAAATTGGTAACTGAACATTTCACCCGAAAAACTGTATTTGGCCTTTACTTCTACTAAACTGGTGATCAGCTTAAACGACTTCCACTTCATTCATACTAGTATAGGTTTATGTTCTATGGGTCTAGAACTATGGTCTATCACGAATTTTCTAATACAGTTGCCAGGCCAAACATAAACTGCCGTTTTCGAAATGTAAAATATTATTTAAAGTTGCCAAGCGATTCTAGCAGTCCTGCACCTATTCTGAAGAAGTATTTTCGTGTATTACTTGGTGTTGGACGGACGCGCATGCCTGTAGTTGCAACCAGGTTTTCACCAGCATCCTTTTATATTTAGCTTGGTTTCATGGCAGTGAAAACATCAGGGAAGAAGTCGTTCCCATTTTGTTTTCCTCATGATTATTGAAATTATTATTTGATTTTTGATCCATTTTCCATTTTCATGTTTTCTAATATCATGCTGGTCTTCAACTTTATAATTCACCTCTCTGCTGTATCTTCTGCCGTTTTAGAGCTGGAATGAGAATGACCTTTAATGCTCTATAATGATTTGTGTTGCAACCAGACCTTTTCTTCAGCCCGTGTATTACTGAAATATTGCAAGTAAATACCTTCATAATCAGTTATTTAGCAACACTTTCTTGCTGTTGGGGAAAAAATTGTAGCATACTCTGTAGGGAATGGAATGTTTATGGAGAAATAGAAAACAAAATCGTGATAAAATATTAGTCAATTTGCTTACCTTTCTTTTTCTCACGTATGGAATTACTGACATGTTATATGCGTATGTACGGCAAGGGCAGCATCGGCAGCATCCAATTTTAGTGTACTTAGCTTGCTTTTTTCTGTCCTTTGTATGAGGTTTATTCTCCGTGGTTATTTAAACTGCATCATGTGTTAATTAAATAAACGTCAGCCTGATCCTCATTTAGTGTGATATTTATTCTCTGGCTGTGTCTGCATGTGTGCTTATGCGGTGTTGTCATCCCTTTCGCTCCCCTCGCTACATTTTTCAACAAGTCCTTTGTTTGTAGCTTTTCAGTTGTATACTGTATTTGTTGCCAGGAACAGCAAGGGTTCATCTCAGGTTTTGTTTTAATTAATAAAGTGTAATGGTTATTCCAGTCTCAGATTTTTTTTTTATCAAGAGTATCGGTTATCGAGATATTTTTAAAACGTATTATCCGGGTAAAACATTTAGTATCGTGCCACCCCTAACACTCGGCTACATGTGTTGGCCAGGTCCTAGTGGTTTGGTAATTAAGGAAGCACCCTAGCTATTAATATTTGATTTATGGTAATATGGCTTGCAACTTACTACATCATCAGGCCAAACATCCTGCATATCAAGCATTTATGGATGCCAACCAAAAGTCGTTTGGGATTTTGGAGATGATGCATCCGCTGTGAGTTTAACCCAGCATCACTAGGAAGTGCACTGCATCTGTTGCAGCAGCTGTCAGAAATCTGACAAATTGTCGATTTAGAGCAGTAGCTAATTAGAAACAGGATGAACAGGGTTGGTTTATGAAAGGCATTTCGGCTATTTTGTCTGATAGAGAGCGATGACGCAGTAACTGAAACATTATTGTGCTGACAGGAAAAAGTATTGACCATGGTTTGACTGAACCTAGAACCTTTAGGCACAAGAGTCATACTACTAAAAATCCGTTATTGGAACTACGTACTTTAAAACTCACTACTATCGTAAATAAAATCTTCAACACTAATTATGCTCATTTTCAAAAAGAAGACCCTCCTTAGTCTTGCAAATTTTCGACAAAACTTTGTCTGGCTTCTTCAGCCTCCCTTAAGAACTGAGTAGAACTCAGGTTACATCTTCTGGTTAAACTAGTAGAAGATGTAACCAGAGTTCTACTCAGTCCTTAAGGGAGCCTGAAGAAAACAGACGAAGTTTTGTTGAAAATTTGCAAGACTAAGGAGGGTCTTCTTTTTGAAAATGAGCGGAATTAGTGGTGAAGATTGTATTGACGATAAGAGTCTACTAAACATCCGGCTATCCTGTCGCCTCACTCCCCCCCCCTCCAAAAAAACATAATAAATGAGATTCGTAGGCCTACATGATTTCTGACAAAACGAGTAATTGTTTCCCCATGGCCCGTTACACATTTCCAATACTTGCGTCCAACCCCATGTTTTTTTGTGCTTCATACTGTAAACTATATATCTTTTTTTTCTCAAAGTACTGTAGAAGTTAGTAAGTGCTGCATTTTGTGAAGACAACACACTTGCGCTTCTTTTTTGTAAACCTTGCTGTCTGTCTACAACAGCCAGCTAAAACTGCTGGTCTTACTTCCCCTCTTTCCAGCCCCACTTACCTTTGCAGGCTTTTCCACCATTTTGAAACTCTGCCCTCGGAAGTTTGGCGAGTTCGACATTGTGCTGCAGGAAAGTAGAAGCGTAGGACCCCCTATTACTAGTTCACCAATGTACCTAGATGGCGCTAGGGGTTGTACTTGTAATGTTCTGTTCACTGTATAATTTAGGAAAAAGTTACTTCAAAATTTAACTTTGCCAGGTACTTTGGGAGTTAGGGGAAATATAGGCCTAAAAACACCATTTTGTTGAGCATGAGCATGCAACAACTACCATTCTCTCTCATCTACTGTCTTGCTCTGTATTATCTATCCATTCCCCCCCCTGTGGGCCAACTGTGCCCAAAGCACGACGCTGTCACGAGAGAAGGTCGCATGCCTTCAGTGAAGCGATATTATTTTGAAGCTTAAGTAAATTCATGGGAATGCATGTAACATGTAAAGTTGTTTACCTTGTTTCAGATAAGGCTAGACATGTTTTGCTTATAAAATGTACAGTATTCCTAAATATTTCGTGCACTTCAAGTGATTTCGCCCCCTCCCCAACAGACAGTTTTCTGAAAAACTGCCATCACGAACAGCTTCCGAAAGTTCTATCTTCAAGGCTCATCCAACCCTTTGTATTAGAAGAGAGCTTCCAAACTTCTTCAACTTCCCTTGTTGGCAAGATTTACATATTTCTTTAGGCGACTTGATGACGGCATCTTCAAATCCTATCACGACCCTATGGTGTTGCATCCTTTTCATGCCGTGATGTAAATTCATTTCCTTTTTCCTACTGGTAATTATGGCTTCCTCCTGCAAGAAGTCCTGTGTCCTTTCAGATGTTGCCTGTTAATTTCAAAACATGATGTTCTGGCTCCTCAGCGTCGCTACCGTAAAGTTTTCGTTCAGGTTCATCCATCATACATTGTCGGGGAAACTTAACGAAACTCGGCGACCCTGAATAATTCCATGGTTGATGCATTATGTCTCGCTATAATCACTTCTAGTGAAAGTTAGGTGCTTGTACCTAGGATTATTAGGTTGCGTACATGTAAAATCTAACCGAGTGTCTGGTGTCCAGAATGTAAAATTGTCTGATCAGAATGTAAAGTTGTCTGATGAAAAGCGTGTTTTTAGGTGAAATTGTACAGTTCCGGTCAAAAAAATCGCCCTTTTTCGTTATATCGAGGGTCGTAATAACAACCATGGAGAAAATCAGTTATCTTGAAAACTACTGGACGGATTTTCATGAAACAAAAACTGAACTGCTTATCAGATTGTCTACTGTATTTCTACCCTTATTCAATACTACGTTACCTGACTGAAAATAATTGGCCGAGCGAGATAAACCTAACGATATATGATGATATCTCGAAAACTAGTAGAAGAATTTTCATGAAACAAAGACTGAATTGGATATTATATTTTTCTGCTGAATATTGCATGTCAAACTTATAGAAATATACCATATATCATAACAATTAATCCAGTTTTTGTTTTATTCAATTTCATCCAGTAATTTATGAGATATATTATTAGTTATCAACTCGTGCTGCTCACTCGGCCAATTATATTTGGCTACTTACTATTACATGTAATACGTATAGAAATATAACTGATAGCATAATAAGAACCCCAGTTTTTGTTTCATTCAATTCTGTCCAGTAGTTTTCGAGATACCAGCATTTTCGTTCAGATTCACACACATTAATCCTGCAACTTCTTCCGTATAACGAAGGCGTTTTTTTTGACCGGAACTGTACAACAAATTACGTGACTTGTCGGATTTTGTCTGATGACTGATTTTGTCGGCTAGATTTTGCGTGTATGTTAGGTTGATTGGGGATATGATGTGTCCTTCATGGTGACCAATGGCATGAGCGTAGATTTTTCACTCTCCGAGTACCCTCGTGAACATAACGGAGCAAATCTTCAAGATAAAAAAAATGGTAATCTAAAAAAAAAGAAACGTAACATGGGGAACAATCCTCTGCACCAATATCAAGATGACGTCATGCGTATATTTTTAACTACCGTGACATTTTTGTTAATATTTTGGTGAATTCTGAAATTGTACACATTTATCCATTTTAGACAAAAAATATTTCTCTTTGGTTAATTTTGCAGAATTTTTTTCCGATACGAGTACTAGCCTACTTAATGCAAGATTGAATCACAAAGCCTCGTATGTACAGGGTAGTCCATAAAAAATGAAACAGAAAATTTTCCTAGAGTTCAAACTTTTGTGTTAGCACCCTCCAGAACTGTAAAGGGTCAGATGATGGCTAATAGAACGTGTAATTTTTAAAGTCCCTTTACGGTTCTGGGGGGTGCTAACAAAAAAGTTTGGACTTGGAAATATTTTGCTGTTGCGTTTTTTATGGACCACCCTTTTATGGACCACCCTGCATGCTTTGCAAGTGCCAAGTGTGTAGCTGTAGAAACTGTTGTCTCATACTGGAAATAAGATATGCTGCTGGGTCATGTCAGTAATTGTATAAGCAATAATAGGTTTTAATGTTTCCTTGTTTGTAGTATTTGTGGCAGTAGCCATGTCTGCTGCCGTGCAACTAGGCGAGTTGCCATCCTGGATGTTCTTCCAGTGCTTTGCTGCCATGACGCTGTTCTATTGCGCCCATTGGCAGACGTACGTCTCGGGGACGCTTCGCTTTGGCAAGTAAGTACGCTCGCATTGATTAGCCTCTGAAAAAAGGTAGGAGACGGTGTATCAAATTCTAATTGTGGGAACTGTCTTTTAAATGTTTTTCGAAAACACTTTTGATATTAAGGTCCAGGTTTTATTAAGCTAAACCATATTACAAGATGATCGGTCCAACAATGACTAGTACACTAAACTATTTTATAAACTCACTAATGTGATATTGTTAAAGACCAAATCATAGACGGAAATGATCGTTTCGGTTTACACTTCTAGGCTCTGATCAATGTTAATCATGTACAACTTTAATAATTGGTAAAAATATTTTGTATTTTGTAACTTTTCTGAATTTTGACATCCTATTGATTCATATTGTGATTGTCTGATATCAGTTTGATCACAACTAACTCTTCCCCCTCCCCGCTTGCCTACCTTTTCTGACAAACCGGTATGCTCCTTACAGTATTGTACACGTCTGCATATTTTTTTTTACAGAATCGATGTCACAGAGGCGCAGTTTGGTGTCATGGCAGTGCACGTGACCTCGGCCATCTTTGGCCCAGGTGTTTGGTCAACGAGGGTAAGTTACTCTGTTGCACTTTACTGTGTTTTCTAATGCATGTGTTTTTAATTATGTTCGTCTGAAAGGCAAAAGTATAAATTCTGAAAAATGGAAGTCGTTAAGTCAGACATTCTAGTATGTCACGATGTGTCACGTATACACGTTTTATCACTTTTTTGACTTTATAAACAAATATAAGGCTAGTAAAAGTGCTACCAAAAAAAAGGCCCACGTCAGACAAGAGATCTATAAGTTTGGACCCATTGGTGTTTGTAGCAGCCAGTTTAAGGGGAGACCGATGAAAGAAAGATTTGAATTTTGATAAAAATACAGTTTTTGAATTTTGGGGTATTTGGGCAGTTTGATGCATCATCTTTCAAATTGTGAAGTATTTTTATGAAATTCTGCTCCTTAATATTAAATTTAATGTATTATTGTAACCTTTGTGTCCATAGTGCCAAGTGTTGGAATTTATTTTCTTTGCTTGTTTTCTCAATTTTTTTTTCTTACTCTTGCAAACAAAAAAAATTGGCTTCTTGGGAAATCATCAAAGCCGTGAATATTTAACCTTCACGTAATTTTCTTTTAGGTTTAAGCTGTGTGTTGGGCCTACGGCATTGGCTATTAGAATTACTATTGCCTGACTTAATGAACCAAACCAAAAAATTTTACAAGTATGTAATTAAAAAAGTTTGAGTGCTATGATTAATTAAAAGTAAATTTCTGTTTACAATAGTGTGATGTATCCAGCTGATGGAAAAGTTAGCCTATACCCTAAATTTGACTTTTCTGCGACTAGTTTAACTGTCGTGAAGAACACTTGTCCTTTTAGGAATATTTGATTTGCCCGTGATACCTTTCAAAATCTTACTAATTAATTTTTATTTGCGTAATTAAGTAATTTAGGTCACGCAAAATAAATAAAATGTTTCTCGGGTAAGTAATTAGAAAGCTAACAAAAAAACGGGTAATCTGGTGTCTTTGAACATCAAAATCTGTCCACAGGTTGCTTTTTTAGACAAAAATGTTTCGAAAAAGGACTGCTTATATGCAAGATGATGCAGTAAATTTTTATTTCTGATAATTTGTACCATTTTCTTAATTTTTGACCGATTCGATGTTTCAATACACCATTTTATTTGTGTGTTCAAAAAATTTTTACTTATCCAAAAACTAACTCAATTTGATGCATCGCTAAATTATTTAGTGAAAACCAATGAACGTGGTTGCACAACCTCGTCAATTTTTTATGCCTGTGCCCGAGATACATTTTTTGACTTGGTTAGACCTAAAATCATCTTTTTGCTGAGTTTGATTATCCAAAAGTAATGAACGAAGTTATGGTTGACATTTGTTTGTGTATTTCTTTGTTTTTCAGCTTCCTTTGTTGCAGCTCCAATTCAAACTGCTTCCCATTATTTTGTGCGGCGCTGCTGGCATGGTTGCACTTATATCCTATTTTCGCACCATTTTTACCGGTGGAATCGGGAAGAACGGCTCCACTGTCGCTGTAAGTAACTTTTCTGAGTGCTATGGAACAAAAAATTTAATAAAGATTGGTGTTTTACTTTGAAGTTTCATGTTAACATCGTAAATTGAGTACTGTCTTAGATACGGCTGCACTGATCCCAACCTTACCGATCCTAAACCAATACCGATGTGGTTTTAAAAAGTTTGCCGGTACCGAAACTTCTGAAATTGAATGTTTAATTTTTGGTGTCAAAAGTCGTTAAGTACAGTTTCTTCAATAGTCCTATAATTATTAAGTAATGACAAGTTTTGAAATAGTAACCAATAGTTAAAAGATACCTAGGAAGATATTTCCTGAGCAAAACGCCACAAACAGCATGTCATTATCCTGAATGGTTCCTGAGAGATCGATATTTCAGTGAAAGTCGCCGATACCCCAAATATTGGCAAGTTCCATCCTATCCAGTATCGGTACGGCCTTAGTATTAAACGCCCATGGGCTCATCGGAGGGTGAGTGTTAAAACAAAAATAGTCTAGGGCGGGAGTTTTCGCTATCACGAAAGTCTGCAATAATGCATCATGATATATGTCATCTTAATTCAATCTAACATTAACACACAGGCTTTGTTCTCATTTATTCGCAAATGTAGGTTATTGAGTCATTGTATGGTCTCTTCTCTTAAAAGCCAACATAATTCACAGTTAAAGCTAATTCTAACCACACAAGCTTTTGGTAACATCAATGCAATTCACGCTCTGGCCTCGTTTGCATTGGTGCCATTCAGTAATTCACATACGTCATCTGGTTCAGTCTGGCTTAAGCAAACCAAAATGGCTAATTCGACCGTGAGACTTTCTTGAATCATTATCGGACAAATTCATATTTCTTATGCATGATCCAACCAATACAATATCAGTTCACCAATATCCAACAAATTTTCGACAGGTCTACAGGAAAATGAGAACAAATTTCCTTCCTTCTGTCTTCTTCAGGCTTCCATGTTTGTTATTTATTAAAACTACATCACTCTTATGCTCGTCGTGTTTTGAAATTGCCGCGACTGTGGCCTCCGGTATTTATTCGCTTTGTCACTCTCTCTGTCACAAAGATCGTTGTACAGGTTTTTTGTGAAAGAGTGAGCAACAATACGAACAAATACCAGATGCCACAGTCGCGGCATTTTCAAAACTCTACGAGCACAAGAGTGATGTAGTTTTAATAAATTACAAACATGGAAGCCTGAAGAAGACAGTAGGAAGGAAATTCTTCTCATTTTCCTTTAGTGCTGTCAAAAATTTGCTGGATATTGGTGAACTGCTATTGTATTGGTGGAATCGTGCGTAAGAATTATGAATTTTTCCGATAGTACTTCAGTCTAGCTAAAACGCAATGCCCTTTATTCACAAATTTACTTTTAGATCGTACATAATTCACACTCAAAAACTAATTTGTAGCACCACAAACCACCTTGACACACCGTGATCACACCGTGCAACGGCCTAATTGTTAAAAGGAGAGAGTAATCGCTCATCGCCTTCCTCGATAGACGGCCACTTATCTTCTGTCTTGGAGTGAGTGATCCCCACGTCCTTCCAGAAAATGGTGGCAAAAACGTTCTCGTTTATGAATCATGTTGGATAAAACTTTAATTTTGTTAAATTTGTGAAGTGTTTGGTTACTTTTGTAGCAGAAAAACTATGATTATAAGGGGAACAAAAAAGTTGATTTTAATTAATGTATGAAAATTTTAGTTAATTTCGCTACAGAAAAAAAATGATGGGGGGGGGGACTTTTAGCCTCAAGTGGACATTCAATACACGATTTACGGTTTAAAAGCCATCTTGCTCAACATAGGTGAATTTTTAATTGTGGAATCTTCATCAGGCCAAACATATAATATGTATACAAACACTATTACACGTAATAACTTACGATAACATCGTGCCAAATCTTCCAAATCTTCCTTATCTTGTTATTAGGCCACTGGATTGGACCTTTATTTGGCTTAGTTAGTTGTCAAATGGCTTATTTCCTCCATGATCGCTTAAATTCACAAAAAAGAATTTGAATTTCACAGTAGTTCTATTAACAATGTCTTTAGTTAGTTTACATGGTGGTGGAGTCCGTGTGACGGTGACAAGGGACTTGAATGCAATTCTTGGGACACTTTTTTTTTTCAGGGAAAAGATTTCAGTATTTTGAAAATCATGATTTAGTAGGATGTAATTACGCGTTTGAAGTCTCTGCAACTTCGTTTTTTCTTCTCATATGTAGTGTGACTATTCAAATTTTAAAATAACAACAAAAATTAATTGCTTTGTTTCAGGGGACGAGTGTGTTAAGTCCCTTTATACCATGGAGTCTGGTGGTAGTGCCGGCTTTCATAATTTATCGTAAGTCAATCACAGGCATCTACGAAAATCATCCTTGTCTATACATTATGGCTTTCGGCCTTGTGTCGGCAAAGGTCACCAATCGACTAGTGGTAAGTAGAGACCATTTCGCGTGACAGAACGCATGGCAAAAAATGTCCAGTAGTTAATTGAATCATGATTCTTATCAAGAATAATATTTTCGTAAATATCCTTTTTAGGATTCACGTTCGTAACACAACCTTCTTAACGTTGTAGCATAATTTTTCGAAAGTCAATCAATGACTCTTCTTTTGCGCATGAACGTCGACTTTCTTCTTCAGGCTTGCCGTGATTTCGATACTCTCATTACTACCGTATCAGACGGTTTGTTGTCACTTGTGTTCAAATTCTTCCCTTGTGACCACTGATCTTTACAGACATTAGCATTCGCTGTCTGGGGAGTTGCCGGTCATGTGCTATTTAGTTGGTTTTGTAATTTTGTCTGCACGAGACGGTGGATGAATGAGTTTAACTCCTCGGTTTAAGTTCATGAATATTCAGCCTTCGTCACATCCATTCATCCACCACCTCTTTCAGTCAAAATTACAAAGTTTAAGGTGACAAGCAACTACCCTCCAGACAGTGAAGGCGAACGTTTAAAGATCAGTGGTCACACAGGAAGAATTGAATGCAAGCAACGACAAATGGTGCGATGCTGTACCTGATGAAGAAAGTCGATGTTCAAGCACGAAACAACTGTGATTGTTGGACTAGGAAAATTTGCAACAATGTTAAGAAGGTTTTACATTAATTTAGTAATTTTTTGTTAATTAGGATTCATGTTACTGTAACAATATCTTTGTCTGCGTTTCTCTAAAATGTTTTTAGTCATGTTTAGCCATAACCAGCTTCCTTGTTGATATCCACTATTTAACAGTTAGCTATACCTTCCCGTTAATGGATTGTTGTGTGGTTGTTTATCTCGTGGGTAAAACGATATCTACCGGTAATCGGCGATTACAGTGGTAGTTGATCAACATTTTTACTATAAATATTACACTGTACCACAATTGAAGACCACATTCCCTTGAATTTAGGTCCATTCACCTTTCTCAGAGGCTACCAATATGCACTAAACAGGAATCGCACCTGTGTGCACTCGAGTCCCTGGCGATTCAGAGGTTCTACCAGCAACAAATTCCCCTCATGAATCTTCGGGGAGCTTTGTACGACACCATTGATGTAATGGTGAGGCTGGAGCTAGCCTCCAAGCTTGACGAAAAGTTGGATCTCTGAGAAGCGATATACAGATCAGTTGTCCCCCTCCTCCAACAGTACAAGATTCAAATTTATGATGTTGGTGATGTAACAACTCCCATATTTTGTGTGTATTTGTAATTTCTGAGGAAGGTGAACGGAAGGGCAACAGCCATGAAAGTTAAAAATTTTGCCCTTACAGCCAACCATACAACAAAAAATGTTCAATAGCAGGGTTGCACCAAAACCGATAGATTGGTATCAGTTAACAGTAGATTGCAGGCACTTTTGTAAATAATTCTGTATTTTTTAGTTTCAACTTAAGCTTGTTCGGTGGAACACTTCCCTGTTGTGTTGAAATATGAAACGTGGTCAGAGTATAAATTTAAATGTGCACAGCTATGGCTAGTTCAGATGGCACCGACGAACGAACAACAACGATCAGCAGGACTTTAAATAACCAGTCGTCTCACTACTGTTACTGACCTACCATGCTGTTGATTGGGGTTAGTACATGACCCGACAATTGTGCTTCTATTTTATGTGAGAAATCTTGTCATAGTGGATGTAATGGTGAACATGTTATCTTTGCCTTATCTGTTGTAAAAATATTCAGAAAGGGACACAGCATTAATGCAAAGCTTCTAATTTGTCATCTGATAGCAGCTTCTTTTTGCGTGCCTGAGGGTTGGTTACCATAGCAACGGTTTTTATAAAACCTAGAACGATTTACTACTTTGACGCTTTTTACTCATAATTTTTTTCTTCCAGGTGGCCCATATGACCAAGAGTGAAATGGACTATTTAGACACCGTCTTGTTTGGTCCTGGTTTGCTTTTCCTAAATCAGTACTTCAATACTGCCATTAGCGAGTACATAGTCCTCTGGCTATGCCTGGTAAGTATTTTAGTAGTTAGTCTTTCAACGACGTTTATGTCTAAAAACACAATTCTGTGATTGGTAGCAGCTTGAATGTTCCTGTCACAAGAGCCTGCAGACGTTCAAAAATGAGTGGCGGGGTGGGCACAATCAGCGGAAAAAGGGTAAACAGCAGTGTTTTTAGTAGAAAAAGTAATAAAGGTAGGGACTATTTTCTGACCCCTACATTTAGTGGTCTAAAGAAAGCTAGTGCAGTATTGAACAGTTTATATTGAGCTTGGAACTCGGGAATCGGTATTTCATTTTTTTTTAACCCTCTGGGCCCTAGAAGCCGATATATCGGCTTTACATTCTATACGTTCGAGTTAAGAAAATAAAACCTTAGAACCCAGAGGGTTAAAGTTTGTGGTTTGCTTTAACAGTTTCTTCATAATGTTATCTACCAAAAGGGCATTCAAAATTTATTGGAGGTTGGGGAAAGGGGACATTTAGTGCCCTAACGTGCAGGTGCCCTTTACTTTGGCAGTGATGGGCACATCCTAACATGAAAAGTTTCGTATTCAATTCGGGTTCTTTCTTACGACACTATTTTCAAACATCATACAAATAACACACATTTAATGCGCAATAACCAAAAAATGGAACTAATCTGGTTTGTTCTCTTGAATTTTTGGTGATAAAACCAACAGTCGTGCAGTTTTACAGGCCTGTTGCCTTCCTTTCGCCTTCAGCAGAAAAAAAATCCGCACAAATGATTGAAGATTACATTGCGAGCGTTCACTGGTTTGCAAATTTATGCGCTTAACCACTGAGCTATATATCTTTTCTCTTACCTTGCTGCACATGCCATTTCCAATCAAGCGTGTAGGCAAGCTCTGGTCTCACTATTGGTCAATGCTGGAGTAGAGATCATGTGCGAATTTTCAAACCAGTAAATGCTTGTGATGAAATCTTCACAAAATAAAGTGTATCAAGATTTTGCGCTGTTAACTGAATCCAGCTCCCGGACAAAATAAAACTTCAAAAAAATGTTTGGCTCAACTTGAACTTTTCTTTTTTTTAAAATCCATAATCCTGTTAATTCAGTTTTTTTATTTTATTATTATTTCCCAACCGGACCACCAAATAAAATAATCCATACATTCAACTAAAATTTAGGTTTACTGACTTCTGCCACACCAATATCATGGTACCCCCTCTTTGACTATCAAAGTGAGTGACCGTGTGCATGAGAGTATTGGTAGATGCAAGGATCTCATAGGGGAAGTCCCCAACTACCGTCCTCCTGATGCCGGTGGCTGACAAAAGATAGTATTGGGCGTTAGAGAGGTATTATTTAGCAACCGTTTAAAAAAATTGAATGGCACAGTCTATGTTTGGATTGACAAGCCACGTAAAAGTAAGTTGTGTGTTCAGTTCGTCAACTTGATTACGTAAAATACCGGTAACCGGCGATTACTGATTGTATAAAGACATTATTGAAAAGTTGACACAAAAATCACCAGTTGTAATAAAAACGCAGTCCTTTTCTTAGATTTTCGAGAAAAAAATCATTCCTCCTCTTTAGAAGTAGTAAAACAACAAATGAAAAACAGTAACTACGTGTCTTACCATCACACTATATTCGAAATTCGCTCCAAAGCGGTACAAAACCATGCTTCTATTGTGCTCCACACGCAGACGAATCGTAAAGATCAGTGGTTTTGCTCTGCGTTGTAGTAAGTTTATTTTATTATTTTTATTTTGAAGGAATTTTTATTTAGAATGTGAGTTGAAATCTTTTAGAGAAATTCGTGCTGAAATTCAAAGTTAGTAGCGAAAACACATTAAGTTCAATTTTGCAAGTTTTCGACAAACAGTAGACGGATGTTGCATTTGGTTGTGTTCATCAGGCACTTTAAAGATAAGTGTTGTTCTGGCTCTATAGTCTCTTGAGTTGCAATAGATTATAGAGTGTGCGCAGATGATTTTCTCTGGCTTACCGTTAACGAATTGAAATTTGCCGCTTGTGGCCACTGATCTCTACAAGGAGAGTTGAAGTAAAGCTTGTGATGGCTTTCTGCCTTGTGAAGAGTAGCTGCTGCACTTTGGGGTGGATGAGATGTTGTGTACTGGGGACTGCTGGTTGCTGTATGTTCATCAGGGGCACATTGTGTTGTTCGAGCTGCTGAGTTGCAATAGATCATAGAGTGCCCATAGATGATTTTCTCTAACTGAATTTGACGTGAGAGTGGATGCTTGCTTGCATTTTCTGGAGTGGTTGGTTGAGGATTGGCATGCTGAAATGTCATTTGCTGTGTACTTTTGATCTGCTGGCAGACCATTCTAATGCCGTTTCTTGTACGGATTTCTCCTACTAAACGCCACTGCCATCACTGAAGGGGACTTGGCGTACGCCTTTTTTGGTACGGGGAGAATTGATGTCCGTCTCCCCGTACACAAAACGGGTATGCCAAGTCTCCTGCGGTGAGTGCAGCGACACTTACGTAGGTGAAATCCGGCAAGGTACCCACATCATAATGCTGGACCATGTCTCCGCCATCATATCAATTGGTACAGTAAATGGCAGTGGAGCACAGCAATTCTCAACCAACCACTACGTAAACTGGAAGCAAGCATCCACTCTTCCTCGCGTCAAATTCAGCCAGTAACAATCTAGGAGCACTCCAATCTATTGCAATTCAACAGCTTGAAAAACACAATGTGCCCCTGATGAACATACAGCTACCAGCGTACTCCAGTATACAACATTTAAATCACCCCAAGGTGGGAATGTTGGCGGTTGGGAATTCGTAGCAGACGATGTAGGTGTAAGGAGGCCGATACTTGTGTCAGAAGTGCCTGAGGAAGATGGCAGTTTGCCAATGAAAATTAGCAAGACATTGAAAGTGTCTTCGTTGTGAAGTTTAGCGGTAATATTCTCCATAATTCTCGGAATTGTGACTCTAATTGACGAACTTTCACAGTAATATGACGAGCATTGTTTTCACAGACAAACGAACGTAACATCTATCTAGTGTTTATCAAAACATAATGTGTTTTGCTATGAAGATTGAATTTTAGCATTAGTTTGTTTAAAAGATATAAGGCCAGGATTAAATCAGATTATCTATGAATATGAATGATTTCACAAAAGTTAATGTCTGCTCACAAGATTGTAAAAGCACTCTGTCCAACATATCATTACGACAGCACTAAAAACTTGTCATAATTTAATTATGGTAGTGTTACTGTCGAAAGTAATTCATTTGCGTATTTATTGCATTTACCAACATTGTTATTTTCTTCATTACAGTTGTGGAGCGCCTTGGATTTGCTGCGCTACTCCACGGTTGTGTGTAACCAGATTTGCCGGTATTTGCACATTCATTTGTTCTCCATCAGTCCTCGGCTGCCAGAGTCGCCAACGGCATCAGCAACTGCCTTGTACCCGGGTGTGCCGCCATCTAGAAATGGTACTTTTAGTCGGACTGCCCTTAGGCGTTAAAAATGTATTTGAAAAGATCATTCGTGGTGGTGGGATATAAGCTGGGGGAAAACTTTTATTTTCCCGCTTACTTTGTCATTGTACGAAGTGGGCAGTTTAGTCAATGTCGGACGGAACACTTCTACAAGTAGAACGAGATTGATGCATTACTGTCTGGCCAAAGGACTACGTTGATGAATCGTAGCTTGCTAGTCAGACTTCGTTCGTAACCAAATGCTGTTGACGTCGTTATTTTCCCGTGAAATGGTAGACGATGTATAATTATTTTGAACAACGATGAGTTGTGCTTTCCCCTTAGGGGAACCCCCTTTACGACGCCGACGATAACCAGGTCACATGCTCGTATTGTCCCACACTCCTTGATCCAACTTGCCGCTGGTACTCGGCTGCGCCCACACTTTCCCATTGTATACTATTACTTTAAAATGATTGTTGTTTTTTGGGGTAGAAATTGTTGCATGCCTGCCAAGCCAACGTATGCTGATTGTGTAATTTAAATCTAGTCAAGACATGGCCAATTTAAAGGTTTTACAGGCCTAATGAATTGGTTCAGAAAGACAGAGTGATGTTTAACGTTGCTAATAAATAGGCATGGCGGATTGTTAAAAGCTTATTGTATATTTAATTATTGATAAAATTGTTATGGTGATAATATGGAAGTTTACGAGATCAAGATGTAGAATAAACATAAAATTTATTATAAAAAAATAGTTAATTCTTGAAGGCTCTATTTTAATGTGACGGCAATTCGATATTCTCTGGGAGGTTTTAAAGCGGACCAGATTGCTGTACTGTACTTGTAGAAAATTTGGATTTTGCAGAGTTTTTGCTGTTAACAATGCTACTGGATCAAAGAAAATGTAGTTTTGAGGGTCTAATGTGGTATTTCCGACAATCCATTTTATAACTTGATTTCATCCTATTCTTTGCGTTTATTTTTCTTGGCTTCACTGCAGTTGGTCAGTATTCTCGTTTCCAGTTTTCAAATTCCTACACACTTTATATGGCTAATTTAAAAATATCACATCGCTTAGACAAATGTATGTTTCTAAGACAAATGTAACCATTGGCAAGTTTCGTTTCATGAAATCAAATTTGAAATAATCTTTTTGTTTCAAAGAGTTCAAGAATGGACGTTGCATGTGCATAACTTTCTTCATTAGACTGCACGAGAAGGCAAATCTCTGTAACAGTATATAGTCTGTGTTGTGTTAAAAATGTTCAGTATTCGTTTTTAACGCACTGGTTGGGTATTGCAATCAAATTTAAAATGTTTCACAGAATGTCGGCCACTTTTGCTCTTAAGTATGCATGTATGGTGTCATACTTTCTGACGCGGTCTGCAAAACCGAAGAAAACGGACATTGTGTAAGTCCATTTCAGTATTAGAAATACGTTGTTACAAAACATACCGTGAAACGATTCAAGTCAAATTTTACAAACAAAGTGAGCACACTTTCACACTTGAGAATCACCTATTCTAGCAAATTTTTAACGACTTGCTGCCGTCTTCATCAGGCTTTCAGGTTTTTCCGGACTTGCAGCTACATTTAGCTGGCTGTATAAAACATGCGGATTTGAATTGCACAAATCCACTTCATGAGTGTATAATGTTGTATACTCATGAATTGTACACAGCCATGAAGATGTAGCTGAAAGTCCGGAAAAACCTGAAAACCCGATAAAGACAGCAGCAAGTCATTGAAAATTTGCGAGAATAGGTGATTCTCGACTTTATGAAAGTGTGCGAACTTTGTTAGAATGTAAAATTTGACACGGTAGTATACACACAATAAAATGTGCTACTTTCCAAAAGTTTGGGTCATGGCATTAATACCGCTTTGGAAATTTGTTCAACTGCAATTGATGAACTAGCAATAAAATGGCCAAAATCGTTTTTTAGGAACGTTGTTAGATTGTGCCACCACTTAAAGCAACACCAGCATTCCCGAGTCGAATCGAGTTGTATCGCCTCGAGTAGTGCAGGGGTTGAGTTTCCAAATTTTGGGTGTGATGTAAAGTAAGCCAGCTTATGGGAGGACACAGTAATAAGAATGCCCATTGTCAACAGTTCCGTGCATGCATTTTGAAGTTTTTGGTGCCAATTTCTAGCACTAGAGGCCACCACAATGTAGTACAACAGTTGCAAAGCTGGGGCAATGTTGAGCTTGTCTTGCTTAGCTTGCAAAGACGATGCATAAATTTTCACTTCTTTGCTGAACATTCCCAATTTTCACGCGCTTAAAATATGTTAAACTAGTAATCATAAAATCTTTTGTATCATTAGAAGAAAAAATAAACAAAATCGATTTAAAATAATTGTACATAAGTGGTAAGTTTTATGCAACAGTTAGCTTTTGTCAGGTATTCGTGACAATGAAGTTTTCGTTTGAGTAGGAAGAAACGAGCTAACCAGGGGAATCTGGACCGTTAGCATCACGGTACGATATTGTACACTTTTACTTCAGTTTTAGTTAACATGATAAGGCTGTGCCGGTACCACTTCTCCCAATATCGGTTCTCTTTTACCCGATGATGATTGGATTACCTCCGGTTACGTGTCAACACCGATACTTTGCCAATCCCAGTCTGATATCGATCTCAATACCAAACAGTGAGGTAAGGCAAAACCTTAAGCAATGAATACAGAACACAAATTGTCAATCTGTAGCAAGCCTAATTTGTCAGTTCATGAGTTAATTATTAGAGCAATAATGCACTTGTACTCGTTTACAAATGTACGCAGTTACAGGCTAAGAATGTTTTATCAGCGACACATTTTAAACTTTTTCTCAAATATATTTTCATTACATTTAGCGTGTAAATAAAGCCTAAGATCAAATGTAAAAAAAAATATTGTTAAAAATTATTTACTTTATTATCAGTTAGTCACGTCTGGTTAAAGTTTACTACTGTTAGTGGCATTTTTAGCTTACTTCCGGTTTACTTCTGGATTATTGAAGCAATATGTTTACTTCATATAAAAACGAAATTATGAGAGCAGATTTAAGTTTCTTGTAAGTAATACATCTGGGATACTTCACTGAACCCAATTAAATGAAGTAAATATTAAAATCTTTTTCCAGAAATAGAAAGTTCAAACGGGAAAATCTTTAACGAGTCGCTTCGGTTGGAATTTTTTTCGGTAAGCGAAGGTAAGTTTGGTCAAAGATCGTAAAAAAAACTTGATGAATTAAATTCTTTTTTGTTACCTTAATTTTAACAGCACTAAGAAAAATATGCCATAAATAGTACGCCTCTACTTCGAAAATGTTGAATCCGTGAGAAAAATGCCGATTCCGGTACGTTTCCTAATAGTAAGTAACCATGGATTGGTCCGGTATGGGCACCAGTGGTACTGGCAGGTAGTCCAGCCTTACTTAATGTATTTTCACTGGAAACTTTACGACGAAGTTTAACCAGACTGAAGTCTAAAATGTAGCTTTAGTGCTTTGGAGGTAACAGTGCCCATCAAAAAAGGTGTACTTGTTTCTGTCGTACGGTTCAAAAGTTAAAAAAAAACTGCTCTTCTGAGTTGCATACTAAGTGCAGATTGCCACTCATTTTTGCCACTTCCAGGGGTCGATATGGTCATATGTGCAGGGCCAAACTGTCCAAGAATGTAGTTTGCCTTTGTTTATCTGAATATTTCGATCCCTGGTAGTGACATTCGATATTAGGCCAACTACTAATTTGGAACATGATATTCGGTATTCAACCAAATAATGGAAAGATTTGTAGGTATTCGGCCAAAAGATTGTTTCATACAAATTTACACACTTTTTTTCTATGCAGCCTAGATGGCATAGGCTAGGTGGTAATGAACTGGTAGTTTCGAAATGTAACTTTCCCAACTGAGTCATAATCTCTAGGTGGGACAGTGGGGATATTTGAAACCACCTGCTTCATGCACTCAAATGTTGGCATATCTTGACACGTAAGCAGAAGCTCCCATGATCGAGTCCCAGTCGTGGCTGGAATCTTTTGTTCTTTCTGGATTTATAGTTCCTTCCATGCCTTGCGAGCAAGCTTGTGACTAAATTTCCCCTAAGTGTCAGCCGCGCTGGAGAATACGTATAAGAAATTGGACAAAATATTTTTCAAACTAGATGCAGAACAAACTCTAACGTGTCTTTGGTGCTCCCGAGGGCAAAAAAAAAAAACTGTGATGGAAAGTACAAAGCTGTCAAAATTTGCGGAAAAAATTCCTAGCTCATGTTTTTACTATCTGCTAGGGATGGGTCGGTTTCATTTTTTTGACATCGGTTCCAGTTTCGGTTTTCAAGCCCACAAACCGCGGTTTCGGTATCGGTTTTTGCCACCCTCCACCCCAACCACATATTTATATATTTTTTTCTTGTAACATTAGTATTACCAACTTCTAACTCGCTCCTCCTTTCACTTTCAGCAGCGTCATAAACCATAGGTTTTGCTATGGCACCAATTTCCTCTACTGTTTTTTGTTTTAAGTGACTAGGAGCTTTGCATAAAAAAATGATAATTATTAAAAAAAATTAAAACAACCAATCAATCTTTGATTTTTCGAACACCGTACGAAAAACCGTCACAAAATCCGAATCGGTTTCGGTTTCGGTTTTCAGTAGAAACCGAAAATTCGGTTTCGGTTTCGATTACCGACCCATCTCTACTATCTGCATTATTTTTTAATAGGGTGAACGTGATTGAGAGATGATGATAATTTATAAACTCGTAGGTTAAAAAAATGTGAAGCAACAGAAAATGGAACTGTCAATTGCATTTATTATTTTTTCATTATTGTAACTCGTACTTGTTTTATAGAATTTATTTTTATTAACTATTTAGTGTAGTTTTAAATATTATTTTATGGTCTTATGGTATAAGACTTGCACTTACCTTCACGCTTAGTTCTGTAATTTGACTATTTAAAATTGAGCTGCACTTAAAATAAATTAATAAAGTAGTTTAAGTTCATTGAAGTAGTTTGCCCTTCCCTTTATTCAATTACAAATGGGTTTTTTTTGTGTTTAATGCAAAAAAACTTATGTGAACTCATCATTTAACTCCTTGCAATGCATACAAGGCGTTAGGACTGTGCGAAAATCAAAACTTTCGATTCAATTTCGGTTTTATTACGTTGTTGAAATTGAATCGAATCCATCAAATCAAAATCGAAAAATCGATTGTCCTGTAATAACGAGATCCCCATCAAGTAAAGAGATCCCCATGGACTAACAATGTGAATTATTTTCAATTTTGTGAATTTTTTAAAAATAAATCCACATAAATAAAGTTTAACATAAGAATTAGAATCAAGTAAAACATTCATTTTAGTCAAAAATTTGTATGATACCATGTAACCATTGCTAAATAGTGTAGCCATTGCCCTAAAATTACAGCAGTAAGATTTCGTTTTAGCCTCCAGCTTAAGTTAACAATCAACTAATGGGCGATAATTGGCCAAACTTGCACAAAAAAGTATGAAGTTAATTTGACTAAATAAAATCTATAGATGGTGCTATTCGGGGGGGGGGCCGGGTGCTTACTCTCTAACTTTGTGTTAATTCAAAAATGTAGTTTTACGTAATAAATGAACACAAAATTCAAAGTTTAGTTCGCGAATATAGGAGTAACATTAGTTTACAAGAATGTAATTACTGAAACTTGATAATTTTTTCAAAGGCCAGCCCGTACAGATGCAAAGTGAACAAAACAGTTTAAAATCGGAAAAGAAAAACGGTTGAATTTCGAAATCAGGTGTTCTTCACCAAAATCTATCGAAATTGAATTGAACCCAAAATATTAAAACCGCACACCCCTACAAGGCCTTAGGGCAAAAACTAAACTCTGCAAGTGTTTTCTAGGAACGTGTGCACAGGTGAGCTAAGCACAACCTATCTGGCCAGATTTAGTATATCGATCGAACCTGGCAGCTGACATATGTGTAGACAGGACATATGAAGTGATAAGTCCAACAACCATTCCTCGTCGCTCTAACCCTTATCCCTGACCTCAGTAAAGAAATCATTAAAGTTATTCCTGACCTCATTTGAAATGCAAATAAAATCTTTCTTTCCTGAGGTCAGAAATAACTTTAATGATTTCTTTACTGAGGTCAGGGATAAGGGTTAGAGCGACGGGGAATGGTTGTTGGACTTAGAAAATTTCGACGTGTAGCGTTTTTTTTAAACGCCCTGTATGCCGAGCTAAACGTACGGATCTCAAAACATTGCCAGATGCTGGGAGTCTGGTGCCGATACCCGTCCTACATGGACGGTTTTTAGTACAGCTTTATGAACAGATTTTATTCCTGGGCTTTTTTTTTTATAGCAACCTGAAAAATATTGACTCTTAGACTAGGACGAATCAAAAGCTAGGGGAATATTATTTCACCTAAAAACGACTCTGAAGTAGCTTGTCTTGTTTAAGAATGTCGAAAGCCCGGTGAGTTGCTGATTATCTGGTAATAGGCAAAGCACGACTCGGAATTTCGACATCTGTGCAGCCATAAAAATGAACATATACATATATACGCTGGTGAATTCTTTCCGAATGGAGTGACGTTTGTATATGGAACTCGAACCAACAAACTTCGGATCACAACTCGGACCCTCCATGGCCTTGGAGAGATGGTTCACATAAGGGGCATATTTGAGCTGTGATTCGGAGTTGTCTATCTGGTTCGTGTCTCGGTCACGTCATTTCAATGAAATTCAAGTCCATGATAAAGGCTGACTATATCTTAGCTATTTGTGGCATACGATTTTTGCATTGTGCGCTTATCTTTGTATTACTCCTTTTGGATCGTATCGTTTTCAGATTTTTGAGGCTCTTTGTCGATTTTTCACTGGTATATCAATCATTATGGAACTGTTAAAGATAACGACACGCTGTTTGCAGCATTTTGCTCAGGAAACCACTTGGTATCTTTCTAACTAGATTTTAACTGCAGGAACACACTTAAATGTTGTAGTTTAGTAGTTATTTGGCTTTCGAAGGAAACTACAATGTGATGGCCATTAAAAAATTAAGAATTTAATTTTGGATACTGGTATCGGCAAAATATGGAGAATTGTATCAGTATCGTTGTAAAAATTGGTCGGTGCAGCCTCAGTAATTTTATTAAGGCTGAACCGACACCAACTTTACCGATCCGATACCAATACGGTTTAAAATTTTTGCCGATACCAGTACTTATACTGATATCCAAAATTTAATCCCCAACTTTTTATCAGTGCTGTTATTTTCTTCAAAAGTTCAATAATTATTAAAATTATAAATGTTAAAATAGTAACCAACAGTTCCTGAGCAAAATGCCCCGAACCGCATGTTATCTCGAACGGTTCCAGAGTTATCAATATTTCATCTAAAGTTGCCGATCCGATGCCGAAACCTAAAATATCGACAACCGATCCAATCCAGCATCGGTATCGGTACAACCTTAAATTTTACTACCGTATTTGAACTGTTTTACCGTACTCCACACGAATGTTTCCGTGCGTATACAAAGCTGAAAACTTAATTTTCTTATTTAGAAACAAAATCACACCTAAACGACCAGGAAGAACACAGTTTGACTTGAATTTTCGGAGAAAATACCGTGCTCTTTCTTTAGAAAATCATGCACAACACGGAGGAGAAATAAGTTCTCACATAACCATTGTAAACAAAAATTCGAAATGACGTGCGTGGAGGAGCAGACCACTGCCTTGGAGTCTTTTGCTATGAAATGCTTCTCCCGACGACGAGTCCCTCTTATGAACTCACGGGACCATCTTACAACCGTATTGAGGGCTTGGTGCACCATCAGCTCACAGCCGAGTTTGACAAGAAGTGGAATCTCCTTGGAAGCGAAGATATATAGATCAGTGGTCTGCTCCTCCACGCGCGTCATTTTGAATTTTTGTTTACAATTGATTATGTGAGAACTTATTTTTCCTCCGTGTTGTGCGTGATTTTCTGAAGAAGAACGGTATTTCCTCCGAAAATTCAAGTCGAACTGTGAACTGTGTTCTTCCTGGTGGTTTAGGTGTGATTTTGTTTCTTAATATGTCTTTGCAAAACCACTTTTATCGCCGTTTACCGGTTTTCGTTAATTTTCTTTATGGTTGGCTGTCTTATGGTGGAAAACAATTTTAAAAGCAGACACCAGCTTTGAAGAATTTATAGCGGGCACGGACGGATGATTCAGTTATCTAGATCGAGAGTAAAATTGGGGCGAGATGGTTAAAACTCCCTATTTTACGTTATACAAGTTGTTTGTTCAAAATCCGTCGTACAATTATTTTTTTCTTTAAATATTTTCCTCTTAGTGCTTTACAGAATTTTTAATGTTTAATATGGCGCAGCAAAACTGTTTTTTAAGCCGTCATGGCATAAAGTGAAGTGAAATGCTGCAGTAAAGAAACGAAATAAACTCCTGCTGAGCACCTGGGGACTGCAATGAAAACCAGTTTGCGACTAGCTAGATAAAAAAAAAATATTCATGTGTCGCGTGGTGAGGTATCGAACCCAGGTCTTCCGATGAAGATGTTGGCTGCTCTTAACCCTAAGCTTAAGCCCAATTTGCCACAATTTGGGGGTCGGAAGAGTGTAGTGGTAGCTGAGGAGGTAACATCAGTCAACATCTTTCCGGAAGACTAGAGTTAGTTTATGTTTTTAAAACCAGAGTTAGTCCCCAGCCGCATGATAGTGACATTTTTTCGTGTAGTTAGCCACAGACTGGTTTTCACTGCTGTCGCCGGAGCTATGTTGGGAGTTTATGTATTTCCTTGCCCCTCCTCCCCCAACCTTTCATAAATGAGCTACAAAATGTAAAGAAAACAATATATGTATGTTAAAGAAGGATGTTAGGGATGTGCTTGTGTAAAAAATTATTTTTATTCCGTGAAGAAAATATACTCAAAGGAAATATATTCAAGCAAAATTTCCTTCTGCCCACATCAGTGATATAAAAAAGTAAAAGCAAATAAATGTATTCCAAGTTTACATTTATTTTCCGCTGTAAAATAAGAGAAAATAAGTAAGTTTTTACATTTCTCAAAAATACTACTATTAATTTATAGCTTATTCTTTAATAAAGTACACACTCGCACAACAAACAATGATAAAAGTCCTTCACCAGGCTCCCTGCCATTGTTGACAGATCAACAATGCGTCCCATCACTTTTTGTTTTGAGTGCAACTGGAAAGGTCGTGGTTTTTCTAGTTTTAGACATATTAGAAAGTTAACTAGACATCTTTCCTCTTCCAAGCCTACGCGGGGACCTGGTGGTTGTTGGAGCTACTAGCACCTCTGCTAATGCTTTGCGTGCGTTGCAGCACAGACGCAAACCAATACGAGAGGTATTAGTAGCCACAACTACCGCCAAGGCCCCACACAGGCTTGGAAGATGTGATGCAATATCTTCGTGAAAAGAGGACTAACGCTACGCCAGAAAAGAAATAACCAAAAACAATGATTGGTTTAGCGAATGTTCGGTAGTATAATATGCCTACAGAGAACATCGACTACCTCCATCAGACAAAAAGTGTACGAGCACGCACAAAAATAACTCTAGCATGTAGTCGTTATTCTTGTGCGTGCTCATCGTTTTTTTGCCTGATGAAGGTAGTGGATGTTCTCTGTAAGCATATTATACGACCGGAAATTCGCTAAACCAATCTTTGTTTTTGGTTGTTTCTCTTCTGGCATAGCGTTAGTCCTCTTTTCACGAATTCTTTAGCCAGAGTGAAATGAACCTGTCGGCTTTCGAAATATGCAATATCTTAGTCAACTTATTAATCTACAGTTTTGATTAGGCCCAATTTGTGAGACACTGCAACATAATTTATGCCTAAATGGCAGCACGGTGTGACGTGGCCGTAACCGGCGTTATTGTGACTGCAAAATGATCCATTATTGGTTTTGTGAAAAATTTCTTGAGCCATATTGTGTCTTTCTGCCCCGTGTTTGGTTTTCGGTAAATAACTGCAACTTAAATTACTGATTTGCAGTTAGCACTCTTGAAACCGTTCAAAATTGTATAGGCCTATTAAAACGTCACAAATTTTTAATTTGGTGAACTTGCTTCAAACAGGGGAAAAAAATAAAATTTGAACCTAGTTGTTATTGTTTCCTGGAAACGAGGTTGGCTTAAAAAAGCTTTTAATCAGTTGATCAGTTAATTTTCACTGCTTGGCTCAGCAACTTGGCATAAATGCAATCTTAACATGTGAAGATTGAAACACACAATTCATTGTGAAAAACCCTAAAAATATGCACAGTTTCGAAGTTCAAAAATATGTAGACTGTATATTTGCTATTTGGGCAAGGACTGTTGTAAATTAGCAAAGGTATAGTATCTTATAGTATATCTTTTTTAACTTTGAAATTTTGCATATTTTTGGAGTTTAATCACAATTGAAATGCAGTTTTGATTTTTATGTTAGATTTTGTGCAAATTACCGATTTTTCAACACTTTTTGGTTTGGTTTTTTCAAACGTACTTACTTACTGGGATGTACGCAATACCAAAATTGTTTCAGTTTACTTTTAAGTAAACTGGTTCAATTTTGGTGTTGCGCGCATCTGAGCAAGTAAATGATGTTCTGTTGGGTAGAAAAAAATTATTCGTGCCGACTTTTCTTTCCTGTTACATTCCCACGATAAACTCTTCGTAAGTGCTCAGCAAAGTTCAAATCTCTGTGACGGGAGGCAAAGTAGGCCTATGCGTAAATCTCCCATTGAAAGAAAGCTGTTGTTGAGGGTTAAATTGGGTTGTGATCTGACTTTGAAATTGTGTTTATAAGTGCATGTTTTAAGTGCTTCATTGTTTTGTTTAGTTTTGCTTGCCTCGAACTAACCTTTTTTACTTGCTGCATATTAATGTTCCGTGTGCTTGTCTTTCTTTTTATTTGCTCTTTAATCCTACTAAACCCTTTCGATCTCGCAGGCTTGTAATTACTGATGGAATGAAGTGGATTTGTCGCAGACAGGTGTTTCTGGCTTACTTCCACAAATAATGTTCGACAACTATTACTAAACTCCTTTTGAAATCTTAAAAAACTAATTAAAATTAGGGTTGGACCGTTAAGAGGTTAGATCTTGATTGTCAATGTTTCAGTCTGATTCCTGACAGTTGTAAAATGCCGGTTCCCATGGTGACTAATTCGTTATGCTCATTTGTTCGCAGTTAATCTTCAGACCTGTACATTTTAGCAGATTGTTATTTGACGATAATTCTTCAAAAATGGTTCTAAAAACTGTTGGTATTAAAAATTTTGAAATGAGGTCAGTTGTTAGCTGTCAATTATAAGTCAAGCTGGTTTAGCGTAGGCAAAATACAATTTAGTTTGTTGAAAATTTTGGCTCTTGTAGTGTTTTTACCCACATACTTAATTTAAAATATTGGGTTGGCTTCAGTAAACTTTCTCTGCAGTTTTCAACTCCAATTTAATGGTAGCTTTAATTATATGCATAAAACAAAAACTTTTTCTTTATTTAACCAAAATAGCGACTAAGTGAATCCTTAATAGAATAAGCAAGCAAAAGTTTTTGGTTACCCTGCAGCCCTAATTGCAGTTACTCACAATATTACATTAATAGTCTAGTTTTACAATAATGAAACTCTTGCCGCTTCTCTGTCAGCAGTACATAGGGGCTATGAAGAGGTCGCCGTTTAATAAATTTATTCTGAAACCTTTTATTATTTATTTAACTCTGCATTTATCTTTTTTATTTATTTTTATCTCTTGCAAATGGTTAATACTATGCATTAATCATACTGGAAACAGATATAGAGTTTAGTCATAGGTCTATGAACAATTTGATAAGTGGATTTTCTTTTGTATGTCCATAGTTCCAAATGGCAAGTCTTAACCTTCTAATTCGCAGAGATCGGGCAATTAAGCCTCTAATTTAAAACTTGAAGTAATAATTCAACGCAAGAACACCTTAACCATGTCACCTTGAGGGTACCTCCCCCCCCCCACCTCTAAAGTAGATTGATTTGATACACTGTTACATGACGATAGTAGATAAAATGGCAGTGTCGGATGAAATAATGCGGTTGAGATGTAAAAAAAAATAACTAAAAAAGAACTGGTACCACCAAAAACACCAAACCTGATACTATTACTGCCAAGTTAAAACGAGGTTGCCACTCGACATTGTGGCTCTGCCCTGCAGCTTGCTTGCTTGGAGCTGCCAAGCAGCAATGCTACAACTGATGCAGTAGGTCACAGCAACAGTTGTTGCCGATCAGGCAAGACTTCTTGTATCGTGCAATAAACCATCACCAAATTAGCCGAGAACGTGCGGATAGCAACCTCGCACTAAATGGTGCTTCCTTTGAAAGGAATGATCTCAATTGACCAAGACATTCAACGAGTTAAATTCCATTGATAATAGCTCAGTGGTTGACTAACTTTGCTAATGTTTTGATCTGTTGATGTCATTCATAGACGGACCAAACCTTTTTCAGATTAGCTGCCGTTTTTCCAGTTTTGGTGTTTAATGCAGTATGATATTACGTACCATAACCGTTTGCAGTGGATCAGATTACTTACAGTGGAAAGATTCTTAAAACTGTTTACCCCCCCCCCCCCCTCCAACTAGTATTGCTGAAAAGATCTCCTGCTTAATGCGAAGTAAGCCAGATTGTATCTCCAACAGTCCATACCAACTTGCATTTTCTGTTGTGTTTGTGTCATTTCTTTTACTCGGAGCTTTCTGTATTGAAGGCTTGCCCTTATGGCTTAGCTTGAAAACGAAGGGTCTCTAGCAGCTCTTCTCTGATTGGCAGACGCTGATTCGGACCGAATGACAGACCCTGATTCATTTCCAGAAGACGACGTTTCCAATCCCGACGTCGAACGGCAGCCATTTTTGCCGTAGCATGGCATATTATTCCCTTACCCCCACGTAAGTTGGTTGGGCTGTTGGGTTTGTGTGCGTGTGTGTGTGTGTTTTTTTTGTAAGTTTTTGTTGCGGTGGTGGTGGTGGCTACGTGAATTATTTTGTGCGATTTTATTGCATGTTTACCATAGTAGTGCCATTTTATAGTGAGTGCTTTTGTGAGTGCAGTAGCTTGTTGCATTTGAAACATTTTTTGCCGGTGTATGATGGAAGTTGGGTGCTGATTTGTAAATTATGAATTTTGAGTTTTAACAGTAAACCCTATCGTAAGCCAGTTAGAAGTGCCTATGTATATAGTTTTAGCGGTTTTTAATATTTTTGACCTGCCCAAAGCTCTACACATAAACTAGGTTAAATACATATTTTGGTGAAAGCACATTTTCGTAGGCCTATTTTGCATAGCGTTTTGCATCTGTCTTAATTCATTCCATTTCCTTTTTTTCACACGGTAAATTACTAGACAACAATATTACATGCATGTTAATGTGTAATGTAATGTGAATTAACTGTTAAATTTTAATAGTAGTGCTTCCCCTTCCAGACTTACCTAGCTTCTGGCACTTTTAACTGCATAAATACTGTAATTAGGTGGTTTGCTCAGTAACGTCCAGTGGCCAAGATTTTGAAATCGTCTAAAGTAGTTGATCCTACTGCACTAGTAGTGATGAAGGGATGGGACTTTGCAATAGACTTGTGCAAAGTCTTGTTTATTGTGTGGGGGAAATCTGTACAGCATAGCACAACACTGGCTAGGGTTGATGAAGGGGTGAGGTAATATCGTGATAAATTATTTTTATAAAGTTCTAAAGGCTGTAGGAGTAGTATCTTCAAGTTTCGTACACCATCTGGTTCACCCCATGAAAATTATTGAATTCTGACATATTGTCAATATTAGGCTGGAATTTACTGAGAATTATATTCAAGTACTAATTTGGAGCTTATTTTTTTTAAAGTGCTTTATTGTTAATCAACCAAAGTGTTCTTTCTGTATACACAGCGTCTTTTTCCGCCAGTGAAAACAAGAAAAAAAAATCACGTAGAACATACGTATATTTTCCACATAGACACTATCTGACAGTGTTGGAGCCTTTTTCACGATTTCTATGTTTTGATTGCTAGCGTCTGATTATTAAAAAAAAAAAATTAGTGTTAAATTTGAAATACTGAGCTATACTGACAAATGTCTTGGAAAAGCTGGTGTTTGGTTAGGAGCCAACAAACCTACGTACACTTTTACGTACATGTTAGGCCTACGTACACTTTTTTGTTTAAATCGATTATTAACGTTTTATCCAGTTCCGTAACTAGCTGCATTGCGAATATGGTAATGATGTATGACAAATTTTAAGTTTCCGAGCTACTTAGCAGTCATGATTCTTTTGTTTAACTTGGGGCTCTATTCCTGCCATTGCTAGTGAGTTACACTTTGTCCGGGGTTTACCTGAGTAGCTCGGGCAGCTCAACAAGCAGTCACAGCCTTTTCCTTCCTCCTTTCCCGGAAGAGGGAGATACCATCAGCAGGTGCTAGTGCAGGCTTACTGTGAAGTGCGCCATAGTCAAATTTAAATAGACGTTCTCCAATTGTCTGACGTTCTGGACTCTTGCCTTGCCTGAGGAAGATGGAAGTATTTTTGGCAACCGAAAATTCGCAAGTATTGAACATTTACTTGAATAATTTGGTTTTGCTTGGCGGCAGACTCCTCGTGATTTCAACAAACCAAAGTAACAATCCCGAACGCTCGGCCTTTTCAGTAATAAGTCATAATCTCTATACAGCGGTGCCATCATATTAGAGACTTTAGACAAGAGTTTTTTTTCACCAAGTTTAGTAATCCAAAAATATTTACCCTTACACTGTGGATGAATGAAAACAACCACTGTACCGATCGCACAATTTGTAGTAATTCCAACTGTCCTTTGTCGTCTCTTCCTCGATGTGTATGGACGACTGTGTGGAGGGGCTCCCTCACCTTAGACGACGAGAGCATGTGTACAGGCCAGAAGCAGCTGCATTTTGAGTGTGTTGGTAATGATATTACACGTGAGTGCAGTGGGGTATGTTTAAATTGTGATTAATTGGGTTTCATTTAAAGATTGACGTAAGCCGTAGAGGAAATTAGATTTCGATTTGACATTGCTTTTAATGTAGGTAAGCGAAACATTTGATTGATCTATTTCCTGCCATCTGTTACACTTATAGTCCACAAGTATCTCGTGTGTGTTGCACCTCCAAATCTATGATTTTTTTTTTTTTACGAGGATATATTCATTATTGGTGCATTAAGCCACCTCACACAAGTTAATTTTCTATTAACAGCCTGGTCATTTATGAAATTGCCGTTGGCCATGTGATTACCGTGGTGAAGAATGTTAGTTACTGCACTCGTTTTTGATTACTGTACCGTTCCAAATGTAAGGTGGCTTGAATCCTGTATAAGGCAAATTACAATTTCAGTCCCATAAATTTGAAAAAGAAAAAAAAGGAAAAACGAGCACACAAGGCAGCGCCACTATTACAAATATACTTGGTACCTCAGCATAGTTTAGCTAATGCTGCTTAAAAACAATTTTTTAAAACAATGCTTCTTACGTATCACTTTTTTTTTTTTCAACTAATAAATGTTTATGTGAGGTGTTTTGATTCACCTCGGTCAGATGGCTCAGAAACCGTAGTTGTGCCCCTATTGGGAGGACTCGTTATTATGGTTCTGGATTTATTGGCTTAAAATAATTTACATTGCTCAACGAATAAAGTTTAAATGTTGGGTTGTGGTTTAGGTTTTCCTTTTTTGTCGTCTAATGAATTCATTGATTAGTTGGGTTCGTAAATATATTGTGAATTAGTTCTTATCAGGATAGTTTATAACTTTATTGTAAGTGCAAAGACCTTACAATGCTCAAAAATGGTTCTTTATATGAAGCTTTTTCTTCTACCGAGATGTTTTCAGCCTCTAGATCTTGATTAGGGGGTTTGTTTAACATTGCTGGTATGTGTGGCGGAGTGGCAATCCGGACCACTGCACTGTTACCGAGGTTGGCGCTAATGACATAGCTGTCGACACGTCGATAAGCCTCAATCCCTGCAACAGGTGGCTAAAATAGTTAGATGATGTGCTTTGGGAGAAGTTTCTTAAGAGTTTACAATTCCATCTTGTATTTGGGCCAGTACAGTAATGCGAGGACAGGGCAGTCACATGCCTGTGGCTGTTCACTGCTGTCATACTTTTGCTGTAACATAACCAGTGAAAGCACGATACAATATCTTAACATGCTCAAAATCTTTTTTGTTTCCACTTTTCTCAATATTTGTGAGTCATTTTCACAAACCAAATCACAAGTCGTCTTCACCGAGCTATTCACATGCCTTTATGTTTGTTCTGTATTTTTTTCTATTTTGTTTTTAGTGACGTAAACTGTAGGCTGCACGTGTTCTGCATCGTTCACCAACATCTGAAGTTATGGCACTGTTGTGGATTTGCATAATGCCGGATCACCCTTGTGTGTGCATGTGTTTGTGAACGTTTTGGGGGTTCAATACGCTTACGGAAGTGATGATCTCGGGTAAAGGTCACTTTCATTGATCATTTTTCTACTAACCATGGAACTGTTGGTCAGCGGCACGATGCACTGTTTTCTTGTGGTTTGCAATCGTCTAATAAGAATAATGTAACGCACTACCGTTTCAACGTTTGACATACCAGTGGGATGCAGAAAGGAAAATGTAGAGTGCATTGTATTGCTGGCTAGTTTTTTTGGTACGGTTTAGCACATTTTTCAGATGACTTTTCATGAAGATACTCGTCGAAGAAGATTATGGGTACACGACTACATAACACTAAAAATTAGTTTTCACTACAAGAGTCGAATACAATGTTGTAAAATGATCTCATTTCTGACCCATAGCAAAATTTGAGGTAGATGATATTCTCGATGAACTTTTAGAATATGGGGTAAATAAGATCTATTGTTTGTAATAAAATGCAGAAAATTCATACGAACCCAAACAAAAGGGGTCGTCATCCTGGGTGGTTTGTGAGCCACAATGAAAAAGAATTGACTTAATGAAGGTTATTATGGGATGTTCCACGAGTAGAATGCAGCCAATTTGCGCGTATCCTTCCATTAATGAGAACATGGTCATTAACTCATCATTTTATTCACTTCTCGAGTTTTCACTTTCGAGATAGTTGGGCTGTTAGTAGTTTTAAGGTTCACAAACTTGACGTCAGTTTTTTTAAGTCCTTAACAGGTGATTCCTTTCTACCTCAAAGCTGCCTCGTGCAGCACTTTGCTACCGCCTCATGGAGTTGACAACGAAAAATAATGCTATGCGCCAATCTGGGCTTGCCACCCAGCGAGGTAGAGCGTTGCCACACAGTCATGGTTAAAGTTGCAATGCGAACTTAAATAATATGTATGCATACTGTAAATACATTCCCCACTATTGAACTGCATCCTAGTTGCCTCATTTAACAAAGGAATGAAAGTACTTCACATGGCATCTCAAGAAATATTGATGTTTGTTTCATTAATGAAGGGAGGGATGTTCGTTCAATTCATCTGTGCATACTCTGCCTCATATGGACTGCAATGATTACCTGTGTTCTAGTTGTGGAATAAACCATGGTTTAACTTCAAGTCTTTACAAAGGTGGCTGCAGGCGTAATGAAATATCGAAACACGACAGCCTCCTTTGTGTGGGCTAGTGGAATATTTTGGAGTTTTGTTAAGAATATAGGTGATACTTAAGTGGTGCTTGTTATGTAGTTTGATTGCACCCCTGTGTGTATGTGAGCCGTGCTGTGCCTGTCGACCAACGGGATTGGTCGACCCATTTGGGCAGAGAAAAATGTCCAAAGCTACATATCTTCATCCTTGTCCCGCATGTGCGAGCCATTTTGACATGCACTTCACGCATTTCTCACTTCATTATGTTACTTGTTTTGTTGATGAATTAAAGTATTTTGGGTATAAATATTAAAAGCTTTGTCTCGTTTTGTAATTACTATTTGACATAAGATCTAATGCTGTGCAATTAAGGTACGCAACAATTCCGTGGGTTTTGCGTATTAGTGGTGTTACGCGAGAACTGGAAATGTGTAGATTACATCTTCTATTCCTGTAAATTGTGCGTTAAACGGCGAGGTGAAACTAACCCCACCCCCCACCCTAAACTACTTTTAAGGGCAAAAATCGTGAAATAATGGAGTTGACGCCCGTCTTTCTGCTGAAAAGTTAACTAAACGCTTCATGATATGGATAGAAAGATAATTAGGAAAATGAATGTCCCCTGGTCTCTTCTCCCTCCATGGGGTAGTAGTGGGCTCTTCGTCAGTCTTCGTTCAGTCTTGTGCCTACAGATGGCCTCGCCTCCCTTTCTTGCACCCTTTCTTCACTGCAATTAAAAAGATGTAAAAAAAATGGCCTTTCCGACGTCATTCTAAAAGGTCTTAAACGCCGAAGTTTTTGTGCTAGATGTCCAGAAACAGTCAGAAAAAATAAATTGCTCTTTAGCTAAACAGCTGCATAAGCCCATGGACGTTTCGATACACGATTCATGGTCTGTTGCAATATAGAAGGATCTCTGTTAGCCGAACTCCCAATCTCGAGGACATTACGAAAATCCGACTCATTTCCACACAAAAACTTAGTTCATTGGAATACTTTCCCGTGCCATGTCAATGGTAACCAGATGGCAGTGTTGTTGGACCGGTCGACCGAGTTTAGGATGAGGGAGATGGACTTTTGCTGTAGACTGCAATTGGCAATTCACTTTCTTGGAAGTGATGCTTGCAATACTGTGTTTTAAAAAGATACAAGATTTTAAGTAAAGCTGGTGATACCAGTACTGTTAGAAGCAAATATACCATACAATACTGAAATATTGTTGAAATGCTCCTCCTTAGGATGGCTAAATTTATTGAATTAAAAGGTGGATTCCCACCAAATTAACGTTGCAGCATCAAGCCCTATCGAGTTCCCTCTCGCAGCAAGCAAAGCACAAAGCAAAACTTTTAAATGCAACAAACGAGCTCGTGCACCTGGATAGAAGCTGTAAAGGTTAACAATATTAGTGTCACTACATGTCACCAGGAGATTTTCTTTATATTTTTCTGTGGTGCCATTAGTATCGTTAATCTTTATAGCTTGCTCTCAAGTGCACAAGGGCGTACCAAATTTTTACTCAAATAATTTATGATCACTGTGGCTTGTTTGTTTGTGTTTAAAGATATTTCTTTGTGCATTCTTCTGCTTGTTGCGAGAACTATATAGCGCTTGATGCTCCAAACTTTCATTTGGTGGCAACCCGCCAACAAAACAAAAATTACCATGAAGTTTGTCAATTCTATCAGACCAGCAAACCGAATAGGCAGATATTTCACTTTTTTTTTGGTTAAAACAGCTCGAAATCCACTCCTTGGTGCGTGTGAAATCTACCGTAAATTGTGTATGCTAACGACCACTCCCCTAAAATGCTTTTAAGGTCTAAAGTCGTGTAATAGTTGATTAGATGCCCATCCTTAAGTCGTCGTTTATCTGCCAAGATAGAAAACTGGTAGGAAAACTAATGCCTCCACTACTTGCTGTATCCCGTCCTGTGGTACTAGTGAACGCTCTTCCCCCACAATTAAAAGGATGTAAAAATTGGTCTTTCGGACATAATTCAAAAAGGTTTTAATTGCCGTTTTTTCCATGGTAGATGTCGAGAATCAAGTTAGAAAATGGATTATGCTTTATTTCGCCCACCCACAATTTTTGCCACATAGTTGCATAAGCCCATAGGCGTTTGAAGGGTTATATTTAACGAATGACTCAAAAAAATGAGTGGTACCATCTATGAGCGAGCTGAACTACATATCAATGACGACAGCATCATTCATTTTTCTGAATTTTGTTAAATATTACCCGTTTTCAAAGACACCAGAGATTATAGACCCCAGGAGCCGATGAAGCGAGCTGTAGACACGCTTCTGTGCCAGAAGGCAAAGATCAAATTTGCTGGGTAACTCCGTTCGGAAATTCAGAGGATCTTTTACATGCTACAATGGAAATGGCACAAGGCATCGCAGGGCCCTTTTCCCGAAAATACCAGGCTCGAACCCAGGACAAGAGAAAAACACTAGAAGTTCTGTATCTTGAAAGGATCCATACCTTGCACATGGTTGTTGCTTACTGTCACTTAAGTCGTCTCGTAACCATCAACATGATCTGCCACTCCTCCAAGGCCGCAACCCCAGCCTTTCCCCAAGAACTCCCTCTTCTCTTGTTTTGCTCACTCCTAGGACCGACGAGATATGCAAACTAAAATGTATGGCTGCACCGATACCGAACCGGTTTTACAAAATTTGCTGAGAAAAACGCTACGAACCGCATGTTCTAATCTCAAACAGTTCGATGTACCAACCCGATACTACAAATGTCACCAACCGATCCGATCCAATCCAATCCAGTATCGCCTTACTAAAATGTAAATGAACGAAAGGGTAAAACAACGATGACAACACCGAAAAACAACCCTCAACAGGCAGTATATGAAAACCTGTTTAAAAAAAAAAATCGCCCAAGAAGTGTTTTTTGTTGTTTGTATGCTAAGTATCTGATCTACTGCAATAACGAAATTAAAGGGGAGACAAATTTCTCCCACATCTACCCAACACCGAAATAGTTCTATTTTTTTGGCCGCATACAACAACTATAGGAAAGTTCTCAAGTTTGAAACTTTAAATTGTTGTTTTTAACCTAGTGCACGTGATCGAATGATTGACGGTATGATGTATGCATTTTTTTGGGATCAATTAAAAACAGAACTTCACTCTGCTAACATTTTCACATCAAGCCTTTAATCGACTCTACTATTTCTGTACACAGGTCAACGATCTTGTTATACAAGACCTTTTTAACATTTAGTCTTCTACTTCACATTAACAGATATTTACATTGTATGACGTTAGAAGACGTTAATGAACCAATGAAACAAAAAAAACATAATTGCACATTCTGAACGTTTCAAAATCGCCGTGAATTAAATTATTTTTAAATAATTTTTTTAAAGCCTAGCATTAGGTTCAACTACAATTTTAATTTAATAATTTAACAATAAGGTTAAATATAAACAATCTTTGGTTGGTAAAATCCTTTACAAGCCCGGGCCAGCCCAGGACACTTTTCTAGTCGCAACAACGAATGAATAATTCACAACAGTAAAAAAAATAATAAGACAATAATAAAAAATACACATCTTCGTCACAATCTTCTCAATAAATATCTCTTTTAGATGCCACAGAAATAAAATAATAAAAATGAAATAAATACGTATAGGAAAAATGCATTGCACCTCCCAGGCAAACAATAGCTTCTTGGTCTTTGTTCAGTCACTTTTCCCCCAACTTTCATCTTCAAACCGACGACAATTTTGGGGGGCAGCAACTTGGATGGTCTTCTCTGCCTCATTCCAATTTAGCTAAAAAGAAAAAAAAAACGATTCAAAGATGTAAAATCGTACACATGATAAGTTTGAAAGTGTGCTCTAGATTATCAGTTGGAGACAAGCAACATTAAAAGAAAATCGAGCATAGGAGTGTTGAGAATTTCAGAGCCTGATTTCGGCTAAACAAGGACAAATTGCCATTGGAAGTGCACTTTACATTCAAAACTCGGAAGTAGCGGAGCTGACGACGTAAAACACGTTCATCTTCAAGGGATCCTGACAAGAAGCAGTTCTTGACGGGAACTGCCTAGATCTTTGGGTACATTGGATCTACCCCAAAACAAAACCATTTAAGAATTCCCGCCAAGCTTTGCGGCCGTCTGAAGTCGTGATATCAAACGCCAAGCTAATCCCACGGAGTAATGGTTCGAAGGTTAAATAAAGTATACGAATACTGCTTACTGCACAATTTTCAATTATTTCATTTAACGTTTACAAGTCTTAGTCAGTGGGTTTAGCAGTGGGTCAAACAATCAATTTGGTGGGTTAGAGGTCCTAAACCACTTGACCAATCAGAAGAGGCCTTATGAAAAGGGCAATCTCCAGAGCAATAGCTGTAAAATGAGCCAAGAACCAGCTTTATTCACAACGTGGAAGAATTAACTTTCGTGATACAAAAAAGCGTTACTAGTAGCCAGTAGCTAGACAAATATCAACGTTATTCACGTCGTTTTTTCAACAAGAAAACGGGTAAGCTGTGTCGTTAATAGCGACTTTTATGATGTCAGGCGGCCAAAGTCTCCCGATCAAACAAGTTTCAACCTTTTCTGTTGCATTGTTCAGCCAAACTACCTTAGCTGTAAAGACAACGTGTCTAGTGGTCACCATGCTCATATATATTTTATCTGGATAGGTGTTATCGTTTATCATCTTGACGGGCGACACACTAGCATGTGTCTTGACGTGTAGGTGGAATAAGATCGATTTAACCGGATCCTATTCTAGTTTATCGCAAGAAAAATGAAAAGTGGTCTGATCACAGCCAACATTCACATGTACCCTGCACATTTTCATCGTAAACGACAATAAATGCAAAAATATAATTATTTTAGGTTATGTTATCAGGGATGAAAATGGGAACAATTGCACTTACATCGGGGGTGGGTGTCACAAATCAGCTACGTAGTTATTTGTAAACATTATTGGACCGGACCCAACCCCAGATTACTTAAGACTGGTGCGAGGGCCCACAGTTTCTACACATCCCCGAGGATGACGAATTTTAGGCATTCAGAGAATTTCCTGGATTTGGCAACGTACTTTTTCCTCCAAGAACAACCTTTTTTTTGACCCACACTACTGTTCCTGCCTGTATAGCGCAGGAGAGCCCACACAAGTTTTAGAAATTGTAATTTATACAACACAGAAGGCTTAACAGCAGAACTCGTGATGTTACTAGAGTAATCATTCACCGATTAGTTATTATGCTACTAACTGAAATATTAAGAAGGCAGGAAAACTAAGATATATCTTAGCAGCTCGCAAGTCACCTATGTTTTATTTGACACCTCTTCCCTACGTCACCTGCAAAGATCTGCGCCAGAATGCAGGTGTACAGAAGTGCATTCATAATTTACTACCTTCATCAGGCCACTGGACTAGCAAGCATGTGCACCAACGGTGTTTACAACATGCATAGGTTTTGAACCTGCTCAATGGGTGGAGCGGTGAGCAGAGCTTGCCAGCGAGAGTTGAGGTTCATGTTTAGGGATTGGGTGTGACTATCTTCACATTTTCCTTCGCAGCAGGCTCTTGAATGTTCCTCAAAGGGATATCGTTGCTGCAGAAATGCTGGATGGCAATGTTTTTAAGTGCACGAGTGTGTGCTTCCCTGTTGGAGTTGGCTGAAGGAGTTTCAAAACTGCCATTGATACGGAGCAAAGGCAGCGACACAGAAGTTGACGACGCCATCGGCATGCACCTCAACTGTCGTTGTAAATCTCTGCTCACCACCCCACCCATTCTGCAGGTGGCAGCACGCCATAGCTTCCCAAAAAAAGGAGGTTGCAGTACAACTTGTAAGTACCGTTGGCGCACGTTCTACTGAAAATTCACAAGTTTTAATGACTTTTTTTGTTGGTTTTAAGTGTATGTATCACTTGTTTGTCAGCGCAGACTTACTACAAGTAAATGCAAAATTGAAATGGACAATGTAGATCGTGATGCAATCTTAGTTCACACCAGATATTGAGAAAAGGTAAATACTAAGGCTGTCCCGAGCCCATTTTTTACCGAGCCGAGCCGATGCCGGTCAAATCAGAAAATATCTGCCGATACCAATTCCCGATACCGATTACCGATGCCGGTTACCGATACAGAATACCAACTCCCGATTATTTTCAAATTTACGTCATTAGGCACAGCCCAGATGCAAAAAATGTGACTATAAGATAGTTTTGTTGCAAATCACACATTTATTCCATCTGTCACAGAATTACACGAGCAATACATCTTAATGAAAGTGAAAAAAAAAACCAGTTATTCTATCCCTGTTTGCACAATTAAGTAGAATGCGTAAGTAGAATTACACTTCATCTTAATGAAAGCATAAAAAAGGAAAAACGGTAGCCTATGCCAACTGTTAATTGATTAAAACATAAGCCTATCGCCAATTAACTGATCAGCCTATTTATTTTTTATTTAATGTGGCAAAATGATGTCCTTGTTTTTTTTCAGGAAAGCTAGTTTTCTGACTTTCTCTGGGTTGAGTGAACATCTGGTTGGCGTAACTATATTGCCGGTTGTGCTAAAAAGTCTCTCACTGTCAGCCGATGTAGGTGGCACACACAGATGTTCCCTTGCCATACGGGAAAGGTAGGGGAACTGATCCTTGTGGTTGTTCCACCAAGCGAATATGTCGGCCTCCATCCCTAATTGTGGTTGTGACAGATAAGTCTCTAGTTCTGTGTTTCGGGTAGGACCGCTAGTGTTGGCTTCTGTTTGGCGGTGATGTGTCCAAATGCTCTTACGGCTGGTTTTCTTTAGTTTTTCTGGGGGAGGGTCTTCTGATGATGGTGGAGTTGGCTGTGGTGCTTCTGCAACCATCCTTCTCAAACTATCTGCTACCAGACTTTTGGCAAACGCTGCACTGTAGTTAGTCGGGAAGCAGCAGTCCTTGAACCTTGGATCCAAGAGAGCACCAACTGCAAAAAGTGGCTGTGTGTTCAGGACCTGAAAGCGCTTCTTTAACGATGCTTTCAAAGCTATGCGAACAGCTTGAACTTCAGGTTGTTCTTCTTGTTCTGGCATGTCATCCAATTGACCTTCCACTAATTTAACACCTGGAATGACCATTCCAACTGTTGCACCACCTGCTTCCAAGTTTTTTGATAATTCCCGGATTGGCTCCAATAGCTCTATCAGCTCTTCAATGGTAACCCATTCATTCTCAAACAGCTCGTGTTCACAAGTTGTATCGGGTAGGGTTGCTGTCAGTGCTGCTCGTTGCTCCACTAGTCTTGCCATCATTTCCAGCGTTGAGTTCCAACGTGTGGCCACTTCTTGAATCAAGTTGTGCACAGGAACTTTCAAATTGATTTGGTTTTGGTGCAACAGGTGGGATGCTGGGGATGAACGTTTAAAATGTCCAACAATCCCTCTACATTTTTTAAGGCATTCTTGCACCTCCTCACTACTTGCTAGACCGTCATTTACTACTAGTTGTAGTGAATGATCAGCACACCCAATAGCTGGCAGTTTACCCATGTTAAATGCTGCCGTAATGTTGCGACCATTATCTCTAACAAACGTGACGATCTTGTCTGCAGTTATATCCCACATCAAGAGTGATTCATTCACAATATTGAGCAAGTGAGCCGCAGTATGTTTTTCTGTAATAAATGCTGTATCTAGAACAATGCAGTGGCGTTGAAAGTTTTTGTCTAAAACATGTGCAGTTAAACTCTGATACGAGTCAGTAGCACGTGATGTCCAGACATCACATGTGCATGCCATGGATCGTGGCTTATTGGTGGTTTCAGCAAGAAATTTTTTTATCATTTCTTCCTTCTCATTGTACGTGTTATCTAATTCAGTTGTTGAAAAGTAGGTGCGGTGGGGCATATCGTAACGGCTGTCAGCTGTAGAGGCAAAGTCACGAAAGCCTTCATCTTCAACGACTGAAAAAGGCTGACTGACAGTCGACAACTATCATGTTCATCACTTTTCTGTTCAGCAATTTATATCTGGGATGTTCTGTGGAGTAAAATCCCTGGTTTGCTAAAGACTGTGATATTGTAGGCTGTGATCTGTTGCCAGCAAATGTACCTAGCACTGTAGGCCTCCCCTGAAACAAAATACAAAAAAAAATACTTAGTATTTTTTCGTATAGGCTAGCCATACTTTGTAACTACAGGGCAACATGTTAAAACAGCACATCCTGACATTTTTTAAGTCGAAATTTTTTTTCTAAAATCATTTAATTAAAAATAGAAAGAAAAATCAAACAATAAAATAGGAAACAATTTCAGGATACAAAAGCCCAATTCTGCATCCAAAAAAGTGATTCCGATTTTTAAAATTATTGAGTCGATAAGTACACTTTTTTTTTTTACAAATATTTCGAAAATAGAAACAACAAGTTTTTTAAAACTCAGAATTGAATTTTTGATTCAGGAAATTTAGTCCGTATTTTTTCATTTTTTAAAGAACTAGTCTAAAAAAAAGTTCCAGGATGTGGACTTTTTTTCCCGATTTTTTCAGCCAGTAAATTTTTTTTTTTAAATAATAATAATTTTCCCCCTAGTTTTATCAGAGGTGCAGAATATGCCGGAATGGAAATGCCAGAACGAGATTAGTGGGAAATTTAGAGAACTGTGTAAATTTGCTGAAATATGGCTTGCCTATGTAGTCAAAATCCATGGAAATTTTTCCCAGTAAGAATTTTCTGCATCTCCGAGTTTAAAAAAAGTTAAATAGAAAGAACTATTAAAAACAAATAAAATAGGTGTGAGGACGTGCGCAGAACATCCTCAGCACTTTACAGCTTATTTTTATGTTGGTTTCGTTCCATCTTCTTTTTATTTTGCTTTCGTTTTCTTTTATTTTGCTTTCGTTCTTTGTACTGTGCGCAATACAAAACGGAACGAAAGCAAAGGAAAAAAAAAAAAGGAACGAAACCAACATAAAAAAGCAGTAAATAGAAACAAATTTCTCGATCCCAAACGCCAATTTTGCGTCCTAAAATGTGGTTCCAATTTTTACAGTTATTGAGAAAAAAATACACATTTTTTTCCAAAATATTTCTAAAATAGAAACTTTTTAAATCTCAAGAATTGGATTTTTGATCCAGGAAATTAGTCCGCATTTTTGCCTTTTTTAAAGAACTACAAAAACAAACAAAAAATAAAAAATAAATTTAACGGTGTAGTTTTTTTTTTTTTTAATAATAACAACTTTCCCAAAGTTAAATAAGTTAATATTGAATGTATGTACTGAAAATCAACGTACCTGAGCTTGTTGAGCGTCCATTTGTGCTATGAGTTTGGCTTCTTCTTTATGCAAAAGTTCTATATGTCTTCGCATATTTGACGTGGTATATTTACTTGCCACCGTGCCACCGCGTGTTATTATGGCTTTACATAACGAACATTTGGCTTTTCCGTTATTGTCCGCACAGATTGAAAAATAATTCCAAACGGGCGATTTTTTTGGGCGATCCATTGTTTTCGGTCGTTTTTATTGATGCGTTGCAAGTCGCCAAAGGTCAACGGTCAATGGGAGGAGGCAGCTCGAGCCGGCTCGAGCACGGTCAATGACCTCTACGTTTCGGTATAGTTAGCGCTACCACAGTCGTTAAAATTATTAAAAATAAAATGTTTTAGCGCGCTGATGTTAAAATCATATTATTTTGGCAAATTTTGTAAATATTCGAATTTTAATTCGCTGGATAGAACCTGAAAAACAGGGAAAAAATTCAACCAAATGCCGATCCTGGTCGCTGCTAAGAAATACGGGCGCGGTGAGGTCATCGCTGTCGGGGACCAATGAGAGTGCGTCTTCTTCTCGACGAATGACGGGCCGTCTTCCAGCAAGAAACGCGAGAAGAACCAACGCTAGTTCATTAGGCCTAATCGGAAAACAGGAGCGACCGTAAATTTGCTAAGATTCCAGGCGCATAAAAACAGAATTATGAAAGAACTCGGCAATCAGACAAGACGGAACATAAATTACAACATTAGTGAATTCGAATTATAATATACAAAGAAAAATTTCACTCCAGTTTAATTTAGGACCCCCGTTTTCAGTTTATCCGCGCGCACTATGGATTAGGCTTAGGTTTCGATTACGCGACGTGATAAACTGCCGGACTCGTCAACGTCTGCGTAAGGGCTATTTTATAATAATTATAGTTTATTCAAATTCATAGTTTT
>JAHWFP010212905.1:164442-187250 GCA_023313725.1 Lithobius niger
TATTGCCATATAGCAGAACCAAAGAACGCTGTTAGTAGATGTGACACCATTATTCCACATTGCGCTTCTGTTACGTCGACCCTGTTAACAAATTCACGAAATGGTTACATAAAATATTTTTTTCTCGCGACTGACGGGACTGCTTAACAAAATAAATACTTACTTTCCAAAAACAACAACATTAGTAACGTGAGTCTGCCAATGCGTTGAGTAAAATGCAATCAAAGCAGTGAAGCACAGAGCTGCCAACCAGCACGGGCTGTTGCCAAGTTTCATTACAATTGCGACAGACAGAATGACAAAACCTGCAAAAAAGTGGAAGTCTGTATTGATAAAACAAAAAATATTTCCTAGTCGACAAAAATTGACGAAGTGAGAAAAAAGTAAACAGAAAGACTACTTCATTTGATTCATAATGCAAGAGATAATTAATTAATTATACTAGCTAACTTTTGTTAACCCTTTTAGGCCTAAGCGACGATATATCGTCATCGTAATTCTACTGCGAAAAAGCCGACATGACGATGTGTCGGTTAGCCCAGTTCAGCCGAGTTCTACGCCCTGTTAAAAAAAAAATTTCATATTGCGTACATCGCAGGCGTAAGTCCGATTGAATTGCGTAATTTGGAACGTATATTTTCAGTTTATTTAGGTTAATTTAATTTAATATCATCTGTTTATTACCTTAAGTCAATGTTATTGTTGGCATCGTCGCCAAAATGGAAGTGAAATTGCGTTTATATGCTGAAAATAGCCCTTGGTTCAAACGATCGTATCTCCGGAACGACGCAACGTACAGCCGCCATCTTGGTCGCGTTCGAGAGAGGGGATTCCCAATTTTCTGGCCCGCGAAAAATGACGTCATCATCGCCAACATCACTGCCTGTATTCCTCCAATGAAATGTCCTGTTTCAACGACCGTTGTTCAAACGCTTCGGCCTCGCGAGCTATCGCAAGCGCTGATTGGCTCGTTCGCGGCACGTGACGTCACGCGAAGCGAGTCAAGGTCGCAGCCATTGGCGCTAGCAGCAGCGCGTCGCATTGCGGGCAGCCGGTCATTATGGCGTCCGGCAACGATTCGGTAGTGAGCTGTAATCGATCGTGAATCTCAAAGAAATAAAGCAACTTTAAACTATTTTTACGGTAATAAAACATAAAATACGGATTTTGGAAGTAATAACATGAGTTGTGACGGATGAATATCGAGTGGATGTTATCATTCTGAGTACTGTAAGTTGAAACTTTCGTTATCGCTGTTCACGTAGTCAAACTTCAGGATTTTTTTAAATAATGAAAACGTAGGGCGATGGTCCCAATTACATTTCTGGTCAATAATTTACAATATAATTATTACGTCTGCGAATTTTTATACTCCTAGGCCGCATAGTTTTTTTATTACAATTAATTTTCGTGAGGCATGCAACTTGTTCATGGCAGCCATGTTGCAGCCGTAGGCTTTTTCGCACGAGATTTGAAAAAGTGGCTTAGGCCCAAAAGGGTTAAAGATGTTTACAGAAAGTGTAAATGCAGATTGTTCCGATACTGGTGTCGGTCTTTGGGGCAGACATTGTGATATTTATATCGGATCAGTTTAACTCACCGTGTGGTATAAGTTTATACCACAAATAAATTCCAAAAAAGCCTAGTTAAAAGTTTATCACTAAGGCTGCACCGACACAGAGTCAGATACTGGATTGGATCGGTTCAGAAATTTGTGGTATTGGGGAAGTTCCATTTTACTACATATGGTTTGCGGCCATTTTGTTCAGGAAATTGGTAAGTATCTTCCTAGCTAGGCTATTGGATACTCAACTGTTGGATACTATTTTAAATCTGTTAACTGTTGGATACCATTTTTAATTTTTTTTTATTTTAAAAATTACTGGGACTTTTTCAAGAACATTAAACCATTGATAAAAAAAAATTGGGGATTACATTTTAGATATCTGTATTGGTATCAACAATTTTTTTTTAAATACTGGATCGTTATCAGATTGGTAAAATTGGTGTAGAGCAACCTTATCGATAACCATTCACCAAGATTACTAAGCCTCAAAATGAACAATTTTGCTTCAATGACGTATGAAGACAACGCCAAAAAAAAAGTTACTTTGAAGGGCAATTACATCCATTTTGACATGCACGTTTTACTTTTGGATCTCTTAAACAATAACTAAACACAAGAATTGCGGTAGGTTACGTTACGTACGTCCGATACAACAATTTCATTATTGCATCACCAAAACACGTAACGGGATGCGCCATTGTTTTGTGCGGAATGACGGAAATTAATGCAGACAGATGGCGTTATGCTGTTTCGATTAGGAAGTGTCGATGAAAGTGTGACGGAAGCCCACTGAGATAGCTCTGTTGGCTGTGAGTAGCTCAAGCGTCCGACAGCCTTAGCTGGCCAGTAATGTTGCGCTGTTTGCTTACCAGTTATTTAAAGAAAAGAAAAAAGGGGGGGGGGGGGGGCTGTAACACGGATATCGTCTTCGAATCCACTCGAGCCACATAACTTCATTGGAGAATGAAGATTTTTTTCTGTGCAGGTGCTTCCTTGCAGCAAACGCATTCGGCTTGTGTCCGGATGAACCTCCGACATGTGCACCAAATCGGGCAGCCAACGCTAGACGGCCAGTTTTTGAGCCCCGACACTTTGACAGATTTTCCGTACCTAATGCCACCTCACGACCTAGGAAAAAGAAATCTTCATTCTCAAATGAAGTTATTTGGCTCAAATAGATTCGAAGACAAATCCATGCTACGCCCTCCCCCCCTCCCCTTTATTTAATTTAAATAACTGGTAAGCGAACAGCACGACGTTACTGGCCAACTAAGGCTACGAGACGCTTGAGCTACTCGCAGCCAACAGAGCTATCTCGGTGGGTGGGCTTCTGTCATACTTCCTTCGGCACTTCCGAATCGAAACAGCGCAGCGCCATCAGTCGGCATTAATTTCGGTTGTTCCGCGCAAACAATGGCGGCTCCCATTACCTGGTTTGGTGATGCAATAATGAAATTGTTGTTTCGGACGTACATAATGTAATCCTACCGCAATTCTTGTGGTTAGTTAATGTTTAAGTGATCGAAAAGTAAAACAAGCATGTCAAAATGATGTAATTGCCCTTTATTTTCAATTTCAGCTTTTTTCCCCACGATATAGGTTTCAGACTGCTCAATGGTATCGGTATTGGAATCAGTAATATAGGTATCCGCAGGAGTGGCATAAAGGACGACAGTTACAGTATCCCTATGGCATGTCTAACACTCATGTGTTCCATCTCTCAATCTGGGTTGAGGTCTTCATGCAGACAACCGTGGAACGGTTGGTAAGATACGAATCTTGCGATGCAAGATCAATTGCAGTCTAGCCGGTAAGTGAAACCCACAGCTTCTCTCCAAACGGCCTTGTGCAAACGGTGAAATATGATGTGCGAGTTAAATATGGATACTCCCACATCAAACATTTAAAAGCTCCTGGCCAACTGTCATACAGCTTTCGTAACCAACTTATTCATGAATCATGAATTTCTTTTTTTAATTTGGCATTTTTTGAAAATTTGATGGTACCAGTTATCTTGATCACATATTTCGTTTGAAAGTATTGAGTCAACTACAACGAGGTTAGAGTATGCTTACTAGTGGATAGCGAATCACTCCCATGATCGGCAAATTCTTCTAATGGCGTGTTCTGCAACTTAATGGCCTGTTTGCCATCTAAGGCATCTAGAGTCTGGTATACAAATAATCCCACGGCACATACAACCAACGTCCATGCTGGAACCTATTTCAACAATCAAGGGAATTCTCAGTTCAACACTCTCCGAGAAAATTAAACAATTAACTAAAGGTTTAAAAAAAAAAAACAAGTAAGGTGCCACTAACCTCGGCAGTTCCATCAGGACTGTAATAAATGAGAATACCACAACTGACTAGATTGATTGCAAGCCCACAGAAAGTGAGTGTGCACGGCATGATCCAACGGGGCACAGCTTGACTTAAACGGATCCAGAATCTGGAAAACGAACAAAAAGGTATCAGTTTTATAATATCTTTACATCGTACAAAAGTCTTAAATTCAATTAATTTCAAAGGTAACTTTGTTGACTTACACTTGTACCTTACAATGACTGGTCTTTTTAACATTAAAGTGGCCCCCCCTCCTCCTTAAATAATCGCCGAAACAACGTAACAGTTGAAATCAAGCTGCTCTAATCCATAGAGACCACTAGACAGACTGTTTCGCCCTTGTTTGGGCTTGTCAGTAGAGAAAACTCTACGGTGAGAGCAAAGGCAACTTGTTTCACATGCAACGTCGACTGTATTCACCAAGCAAAGTTACTGGAAGGCACAACGAAAGAAGATTTAAAAGATTCAAAGATCGAGACCGGCTTAAGGAACAGTATTCTACCGTTTTTTTAATGGTCGTGTAACAACAACCAACAAAACGTTCCAAATTTTCCAATTCTTTCTTAAAAATTTGCAAACTGCTGCATTCAATAAGAAAAACAGTCACTGTTAACGTATAAGTGTACAACTGTACATAGTCAGGATTTCCTCTTTTACAGGTAAAAAAAAAAAAAAGAGATCTTAGTGAAGGTACCGTTGAAAAAAGAGAAGTTCCAATACAGAACCACACGTTGCGTTGTATGCGTACTCCCCCTTGAACTTGTGGACGGCGTCGGCAGTTATGACGCGTCCACCATGAAGATCTTTTGTCTTGTGTTGATTCTGTTTTTTCTCTTCCATGGCCGTCAGAATTTCATGGGTAGCCTGAAAAAGACAATGAGGAACAAGAGGTAAATAACTGATCTTGTTTCGGTAATAACGAGGGTGAGATGGGGCAATAACGAGTTTATATTTGGATCATTTTTTCCTGCTCATACGGACTATGGCAATAATTTGTACATGTTTCGTGCTCGCCTGGAAACTAAAATTCCAGGACGTTTTCCAAGAATTGTCAGTGAAAAGTCAAGGACCATTAACCAGTAAATAACAGATTATTAAAAGAGAAATTTGCCAAATCTGAACTCTAACCAATACCGTGGCAAAAAATACACGCAGACTTTGTTACACTAAACGACACTGACAAAACAGTCACATTGGCGTTTCAGCTGCTCTAATTCAGTTTCAGCATAAAGATTTTATTTATTATTGCCATGCACAATGTTTTACAGCATTCTTTTTTCAGGTTACATTTGTGCTTCAACTAAAGTGAACACTGATGCCAACACTGACAAGAGAGAATCGATTTTCTGTCGTGGGAACTTTAGGATTTTCTCACTTTTTCGATTATTTTTCCAGGCCCGGACTATTATTTTATTTTCCAGGACACTTCCAAATTTCAAGGACCAATACAAACCCCATTTGTAGTTCGGCCAATATTTACGCATCTTTTTTTTTGCCACGATCTAGCGAGTGGTTACTAAATAAATACAGATGCAAACCTATTTACGTTGCGTTTTAGACTTGACATACAAGTCCAAAAGGCAACTAAAATAGGTTTGCATCTGTATTTATTTAACTCTTGTTGAGCCTTTGACTTTCCGTCTTTAAGTGGTTAGTAAGCAATCCTTAAGTAACCTACCTATGAATACCAGCACCCTCTACTTATTAGCGGAATCAGTAATTTTGTTCCTCCCACATTTGGTAGTTGGTAGGAGGTTCTGGCAAACCCACATTTAACAAACCCTTAGTTACTAATTAATATTAATAATACAATATAATAAAAGGCGAAAATGAGATTGTGGTTAAATGGAAAAACACAACGAGAAAGGATCAACCACAGGAAAATATATACGAAATTGGCCGAGAAATAAATCTTACTGGTAGGTCAACGTGTACATTAGTCAGTCGCAGGATTCGTGCTGTGTACACTTGGGTGGTAGATGACCACTCTTAACCAGTGGGCTGTGTGTGCATGCTCGGGATAAAGGATACTGGGACTTTAGTGGCAAGGTCTAAAACTTTACAAATGTAGCAACTAAATAAATACCACTAAGCCATAGTTGAATCCCAACAAACACCACAACCTAACTGAACTATTAATCATTTATTTCAATAGCTTTTAGTTTTTGTAACTTTTGAAATAACAACAGACAATCAGCCATCTAACCATTTTACCAGCATTTTCTTCGTGTCTGAGCCTGTGGTGTCCAGATTTTTCACTACTGTCGCAAAAAACCATGCCACTGGCATCCACCCTTCAAAATTTCATTTTTAAGTTTTTTGAAGAACCTCACTGCCTTGTAAACACTTACCTGTGTTAAAATGGTCTTTGTTTTGAGACGCTTCTTTTCCACTTCTACGATAGCTGAGCGGAATTCATAAGTTAGTTTTTCTTTGGTTTCGCGTCCACGGCGCTCCACATTTTCCATTGCAATGTGAAGCATATCGCAGGTTCGCTTCCGCTGTTTTTCGACGGCGGTTCGCAACTGGCTTGTGAATGGCGGATTACCCCTATCTTTCAGTTCGGGTGATGCCATGTTACCTGGAATAAGTCCAATAATAAAACTAAAAATTAGCATTGTTGTATACAAAAACACCAGGAACACGCAATACCTACTCTAGGGATGTACCGAATATTCTGTATTCGGCCAAATTTTATTTATTTACCCGAATAACGATATTCGGTATTCGCTGAATACTGGTTTCGGCTGAATAGTGATATTTGGTATTCGGCCAAATATTTTATTAGTATATATTTATGCAATTGTGTTAGTGTAAGAACGTTTAGCTAGGCATTTAGTTTTTGGTTTGTGAGGAGTTGTCTTCTGACATTCATAAAAGAAGGAAAAATGATCAAATATGTTGGATTTACAGGTATTGGGCAGATCATTCAGTTAAGTATTCGGCCAAGTAAGTCAGTTTTCGGCCTATTCGGCCATCATTTGGCATAGGACCGAATAATTCGATATTCGGTAGTTTAACTATTCTGTATTCGGTTGTATGTTCGGTATTCGGTGTTCGGAGTTAAATAATTTTAATTCGCTACACCAAGTTTCACACAAAAGAAAAGGCGATGATCTGTCAGTATGACTGCCATCCATTTGACTACCATGATACAAAGGCTTACAAAAACAAAACCGTCAGTTATCAAATAATTGCCCACATGGGAGCATTCGAGTATTATATCTTCACGTTAGCGGAGGGCGGCAGGGGTTCATATCTTGATGAGGACTGCTGACAAAGGAGAGGGGTGGGTGATGGTGGCCAGTCGATGATGTAGGTGCAATGCAAATAAAAAGGGTCCAAGGTTTTCCGGTATCAGTGTTACATTTGCCTTCTCGTGGTTTCAGATTCTGTTCATAGTTTTGGTCGCATGGTTATTGGTCGAAAGAGGACATGTAAGGACATGTAGTTTCTGCTATTTTGTGAACTCGCAAATTTCTTAACATTTTCTCTAAATGAGTTATAAAAATTATTCTTGAAGTGGTAGGTAAACAATCAGTAACTGAAGCAAAAACGCCCATAAAGTTTTCGCAAAATTCATTAAATGTCGCAAAATGCACAAATTTCCAAAAATAGCACAAAATTGGCATATTTTTCACGTAAAAATGTTAATAAAAAAACAAGCCCAGTATAATTTATAGCTAGCTACGGTTATCACCTAAGCAGTAATCAGGTGAATTCCCACAAAACAATACCGTTGGCACAAGATTGTGGTAGTTCAGCAGTCATCAGCCACGTACTTGGTGCATTTGGGCTGCAATTGTGCACCTATATTTTCGTGCGCTATTGGAATTATTATCATAAAAAATCTTGTCCACATGCAAGCCAAGGGGATGCCGTTATCAAATTCAGCCGCCATATACATCACCGCAACATTGCACTGAAATCCTCAAATTGCACCATCATCGCAACAAAACTCACCGCAAAATCGGACCGAAATTACGTGTCTTTAGTTATTTGTGAATGTTCCACAAAAAAAAAAAACCCTCCTACCTTACCTACACAAACTTCGTGTTGTCTTGACTCGGGGAAGAAGGAAATTTATGATGGTGGAGAAAAGGGTGGAACAATTAACCCATAACTGCCTAGATACGAACGTACGCCTTCAACGTATAACAGAGAAAAACTAAGTCACAGCGCGAGCTTTGTGAGGGGTCCCCGGGGACCCCGAGCAGAGCGGGCAGTCACAGCCCAGTGGTCAGCGTCGTCGGCTCCAAACCAAGAGAATGCCGGTTTGAATCCGAGAACGGACCCAAGTACCACATGGACTCTAAAAAAAGGGGTCTGAAAGTTCTTTCAGGCGGTTATGGGTTATTGGTTGCAATCAATTATTTTCTCAACCCTCAGCTAACCCATAACCGCCTAGATACGAACGTACGCCTTCAACGTATAACAGCGAAAAACTAAGTCCCAGCGCGAGCTTTGTGAGGGGTCCCCGGGGACCCCGAGCAGAGCGGGCAGTCACAGCCCAGTGGTCAGCGTCGTCGGCTCCAAACCAAGAGAATGCCGGTTCGAATCCGAGAACGGACCCAAGTACCACATGGACTCTAAAAAAAGGGGTCTGAAAGTTCTTTCAGGCGGTTATGGGTTATGATAATACATGAACCCAGAAGCAGAATATTTTCAGCCGGTCTACGACAAGCTTTTTGCAAACTAAAAACGGTCTGCGGGAAGAGGGGGGTGTCTCCGGGTGGCAGGAAGGGTGCGAAGATGGAATTTTGCATTGTGTAAAATTTTGAGTTAGCCACATTTGGGTTAATGAACAAGTTTCTTGCGACAACTTTTTGTAGAGACCTTTGTAGGTTATTTTAGCTAAACAACTTGAGAACGACCAAGTCTATCGTCATGACAATAGCACCATTCAAAAGCTCTCGAAAAAACGGTTAAAATGGTGTATTTGAACGTCAAAATCGGTCAATTTTGGGCAAAATTATCGCAAAAAGAAGACTTAAGACGAAAAAAGTGCAGGATAAATCGTACTGCAACACTGCCAGCCGTACTGCGACGTAGCGTCGCTCCGATTCTGCTTCACGGTATAACGTGAATGCTCCCCATGTCGTTTTTTTCCTCCACCTTTGTGACGAATTTAATGCAAGAGGTTGAATTTACCGATGAATTCCTGTACCGTAATAATGTTTTTCCTTCCCCAAATTAACCCCAGCAGTTGAAAAATATTTTGCTTTCCAGGAAACCTACACAAATGTCATTCACTCAGCACTCACTACTTCGCAAGTTCATTCGGTGGAATCAACGCCCATGTGCATTTTCAAGTTGCCACTTATTGTACAATATTAATGTTTTGCATCATTACTTTACTGGTTTCAGCATTTTTTTTCTACATTCAGACCTAACTTTTTTAAAGCATTTGGTTGAACGCTGCTGCAAAAAATAATAAATACCAGATGGTTTCAACAAGCTGGACGAGATTTTTATCCTAGATTCCAGTATTTGTTATTAAATTCCGTCTGTTGATATGGCCGAAAATCCTTTAGCCTACCAGTAGTGCCGCTAAATTTGACGTTTATAACCAAAAATGACATTTTGCCAGAATAAAATTTGAATTTTATGATCATTTAACCGTAACAAACCTAAAAATGGTAACCAGCCCTCTTGCAGTCTTTGCATACAATTCCTAAAAATCCTTTTTGGTGCAGCTTTCCTTATTACATAAGAAACAAGATGCATAACTAGTGTAATTGTCAAGGCAAGACAAAGCGCACACACATCCCGTGCAAAGGAAAACTTTTAAAATGACCAGCGAAGCATAAAGCTGTAATTTAATGCTAAGTTCTTGTTGCCTTGGGAATGTTTTAAAAGTTTTGATGAGGCAGCTGTCGATCCTGGCGATATCCCCATGTTCACGAATCAGGGTTGGTTGGTTATAATTAAACAACATGTACCTGGTAAAGCTAGTACAGTACCTACTAAGCAAGAATCCAGTTGCGATTTATGGCATGCTATTTTTCATATTTTTATTTTGTGTAGCAAATTTCTGCAATTTTAATTTTGCTGTAGCCTAGGCTCTTCACTTTGCAACTTTGAGACAAAAAAGAAAGATATAAAATGTAAAATAAAATGTTTAGTTGCCTCATCGTTTCGAAACTACTTTGGCCCGAGAACTAAGCGGTTTCTTTGCACGGCTTAACTTGTACGTTAACATGCATGAAGCCACACTGCCTTCAGCAATCTACAATTAGCATTTGTAACATTTTAAACGTACACAGGTTTACGCAAACCCAACGGACCTTACCACTGTATGTAACTTGAATTTGGTGAAAATGAACTAACTTTGATTTTTGACTGAATTTGACAGTTCAGTATACCAAATTCATCGTCTCGATGAGAACTATCCAGTGGTGTTAAGTTGTAGCCTTAAAACTGGATAACCACATTTAAACACTTGTACACATTTAACCTACAAGTCCGTTACCCTACACAATCCGTTACCGTTAGCAGCATTTTAGTTATCATAAATTAATTCAACTCGGATCGACTCTAATTAATATTATTCTACTTGCACACCGTTACCTCCCGAGATTTAACTTTTTTTCCTCTTTCATCTATTATCGTCAGATGAAGGGTAGGCAAATCCTCACGTATCCAAATCAGATTATTTTGGGTTTTAGCCCTGTGTCATGGCTGCAAGCACTCTATACTGAGCACACGTTAAGAAACAGGAACAGAACTTAAACGTTGCACCAGATAGCCAACATGGAAGCAAGAACCTGTAAACCTACACCCGAGTAGTCTCACCATCCCCATTATTCTTGTAACCCCACCCCAACCTCGCCAAAACTTTTATCTTACGACATTTGAAGCAAAGTAATGCTCATAGAGACGAAGCAGCTCCTTTTTGAAATTTACAATAGGTTTTAGAAGGAGAGAGAAGCCTCGTAGTGTAGAAAAACCTAGAGATTCACACCAAAAAAAATCTGATCATTGCACAGCGTAGAGATAATGTCCAGAATAGCTGCCATAGCTGCTAAGAACGCTGGTAGTTTTACACACTATCCTGGCTGGTACCAACTGGTAGGGACTTCTGACACGGTCGCCTCTCCACTCATAAGCCAGATCAAATTCTTTAGGCCACTAAGGCGAGTTCTGGTCTGCCGTCGCTCAGCCAGGGGGTCGACAAATATTTTTATCAGATATAGTGCAGTTTTAGTCTTCTGTACAGAGAATGCTGGGAAAGCTATAGCAACGACTTTCACTGTCCAACCATCACCTTATTTAACTGCGGAACGGTATCAAACAGTTTTCATCATTCGATTCAGCGTCCAAAAATTGGTAAGAATAAAAAAAAAAAAAAAAGTATGAAGTGGAAGTGGCCAACAAGGGAGACCATTATCTATGTCACGGTACAGTACCAGACAGAGACAAACGGTTTTCGCTATTATTCAGTGTCCGAAAATTAGTCAAAAGGAAAAAAAAACCGAAGTATGGCCAACATGGAACGGCACCTGATAAGGGGGAGGGTCAAGGTTTTCAAAGTCGGCGTCCAAAAATTAAGTTAAAATGAATAACGACACGGAAGTGGACCGAAAGCCGCGAAAGTGTACAGAAGACCGCTTGCGACTAGGTATCATTGCCCCTGCTTGTTACATTGTTCCAGCAGAAGTTCATACACATTAACAGAACTATGGATCATTATCAATCTGATATATATCACCCCTAAGGTCAATTGATTTCATTAAAATTAAATTGTTTTTTAGTTTGCAAGCTCTTTTAATTAGTATTGGTTACGCAACCATTACTACCAGCATTGTAAACAAACAAATTAAGGCCATTAGCCAAGACTGAGGCTTTTACATCGTGTTTACAATTTAGTTTTCAAAATTATAGTACACAGCTCTCAAGGCCTACTCCAATCAAAACAAACAACTTAATCAACAATTACTCAACTGCACCGACGAAGGGTTATCAGTTACGAAACGTATTTACAACTGGTTTCAATTCTGAATAACAAACGAGATAACTCGCTGCAACTCGTAAAATTATCCTTGAAATGGAATACTACGTTGCACTGAGCAGAAATCATACAGTCAATGTTCCTATTTTTAACAAAAAGAATTCCAAGACTACGAAGGTTCGCAAATATCAGCTTCACTAGATAAATGGTACTAATGCATTTGTTGCAACACCGTTTGCAGATTCACATTTTTGGTTACTCGCCACTTACCAGTCAAACATTTTTAGTCGCCAAATATGAAATCAGTAGGGATGTGAGTGCAGAAAAATTGTAATTCAAGGAGAGTTAAGCAAAGCAGAGTTTGAAACAGAAAAATTGATATCGAGCCGAATTAGATTATTTGGTGGATACACAGGGTGGTCCACAAAAAACTGACGACCCAACATCCAACTTTTCTAGTTAGTACCCCTCAGAACCAGGAGAGGACAAAAATCTGTTTCATTAGCTTTGGTTTCTGTCCTCTCTTGGTTCTGAGAGGTGCTAACTAGAAAAGTTGGACTTGGAAAAATGTTGGGTCGTCAAGTTTTTTGTGGACGACACAGTATTTTAAGTTTCTTATTAGGCAGATTTGTTAGCAAAATAATAATAATTAAGATGCTGCTTTAACTAATGGGGGTCAATGTGTAAAATAGTTTTCAGGTTTAAGGTTATAACTTAAAAATGGTTTTGGCCCCTGGCTTTGAATTAGCACCACTGGAAAACTCATTGAGAGGATCAATTTTGTGTATCGCAATGTCAAAACCCGTCAAAAATTAGCCAAGTTACGGCCCTTTCACCAAATTCAAGCTTTTCGAGTATGGATGAGTAAAGTATGGATGAGTTCAAGTAAAAATTGAATACTCGGCTCAAGTTTTTTGAGTACCGTATTGCATATCCCTAAATATCAGAATAGCAAGCCAGCAAAAGTTTCATTTATGCCAGACAGCCACAGACACCAAAAAAAGATCCGTTTCTGTTCAATTGCTAACTTTCAGCAAAGTACTATTGGAATAATTACAATTAATTACACTATACAGAAACATAAGACTTGTTTTTATAGGGGAAGGGGAAGCAGTATAGGAAATTTTGTGAATGCATAACCCATTATGGTAAAAGTAAAACGCCTAACACGAAGGGCATACCGGAAAGGCCATTTAGCCCGGGAAATAGTTAATGCAGGCTCTCTCTTCTGGCATTTCGTAGAAATCAGTCATGAAAAAATAATTTCAATAGGCCCCTAAAGGGCCCTTCGAGTATAGGGCCCACGGAAAACTTCCCGTTTTCCCATATGGCTAGTACGCCCGTGCTTAACACCAACGTGATAACAATTCCTTTTCGGGTTAATTTTTTTTTAAATTAATTACTTGGAGATTTACATCATCTGCCGCCAAGTGCTGTCTGTATAGGCTACATGAATCGTCTTAAATTTTAAATATTAATAAAATTAAAAAATACGCAAACACATGATACGGTAGCACAGAAGTTCGAAAACTGAAAATTTACAAAGTACAATAAAGCCCAATTTCACATCGCCGAAACTAGTCCAATTTTTTTAATTTTTCGCGTAAGGATGATGGAAAAACTTCTCCCTACTGTCTTCTTCAGGCTAAGTTTGAAGTAATTCGGTGCTTTGGGTTACGTACATCCAACTTGCTGCTGTCTTTTGAAACGTGTGACTTGCGTGGCCTCCTATATTAAATAGGTCGTTTCCACTCTTTTGTGAGGCGTATATATCTTCTCACAAGATACTGATTCCAGGTGCGGAGGGGGCCTGGATTTTCATAAGCTTATAATTATCCGTCTTGTGCGCCTGGATCATCCTCCGATTGAACTGTCAAAAATTTGCGAAATTGGACTAATTTCAGCGATGTGACATTGCGCACTAGTGGACTTTGTGCATTTTTCAGTTTTTGAAATAATAGACTTTTTTTAAAGGAGAATTCTTAAGAGGAGAAAACCCAAGCATTCAATCTGCGAACCCTCCAATCGGAGATAATGGTCAGAATATATCCCATAGCCATTGAAGAATCCGGGCAGTCTCTCACACAACACAACCCTGGTCCGCACTAAGCTACAGTGCTCTATCCAGTTCAGCATACTTAGACAACCAGGCTGAGCCCGACCACCACTCAGCCTTCGTGATCATCATACATGCTGAATCTACGAAGTGTCTGTACCCAGAATGTACCTTAAATCGCCCGTTAACAGTTTTGGCAAAGCTACTCCCACCCCCCTCCCCCACCCGTAAAATGATTGTAGATCAGAAATCATGAAATTTACCCAGTTAGCACCCCCCCTCCCCAAACTAGGTTATTTCACGATTTTTGACCTTAAGCATTTTAGACGTAATTGGACTAATTGATTTATGCTAGAAATTGATTAAACACTTCATACATTAAAAGAAATCAATATTTTATCCTCTTAAATCATGTTTTTCTGCATTACAATAGACTAAAAGCTTCATACATAAAGCAAACTAAATAAACTAGTAAACTAATTATAATCAAATTAATTTTAACAGCCCATGAGTGTTTGGCAGTAAATGTGGCTGTTCACACCATAAAATTGTGTGATAAAAAGCATGTTTTCAAGTGCAAGTACAAAAACAATTAAGTGATTTGTCAGATGGCGGCAATTTTGTCGGGTATCCTAGATATGGTAGATTTTGCATCTGCGTACGACGACCATAAACGTCATACCAACTGCAAGAAGTTCCAAACATTATTAATTTACCATGGAGATGTCATAGCTGGACTGATATAAAAGTTCCAACTAGTTCATCAGCCAAATTGGCACGTGGGAAAATTATTTCAGCTGCCCAACTGCTCAATTTATCAGCAATTGGCTAGCAGCTGGTGGATTACCGCACCTACAGTTCGTCGCTCACAAAATCTCAGTCTTGGAATAAAAATAGTAGTTATCAGGGGGGGGGGGGGGGGGGGGGTGGCTATTTTCACAGGTTGGGATACTGCGCAAGCCAAAAAGTTAAGTGAAGAACAGCTTAATATATTTGAGAAGGAAGTTGTTCATAACAGTTATATCCTAGCAACAGCTACTTGCAATGTTTAGAGTTGGCATAGTAACATTAAGGACGAAAATAGGTATCTGAAAGTGAAGACGGAATAAAAAACACCCAAATGAAAAATGAAATAAAGAACAGGAACTTCATTCAGTTTTCTGCTTTGCGGGTAAAACAAGTAATTTGACTTACAGTCGAAGTTAGAGGCACTCCAACGGCTGCGTTTGGCATAGAAGGGAACACCTCCAACAAAAAATGTAAAAGTAGTTTGGTACCAACAGAAAAATAAACCTGAAAATGTTGTTACAAGAAAATCCTGAACCAAGTTGTACCCCCTCCCCCCACCAAAAAAAGCTGAAAATATGCAAAAATTTATTCTGTTGGCAAGAAAAAATCCTGAATATAACCAAAGGGTGCAAAATTGAATAAGTCACCTACTTAAAAATAGAACCCCCTCTGGGCTTACATCTGGAGTGGAAGGGGTTAATTACAGTTCTATTACTGCTGCAAATATCGAGTTGATCTTTATGTTGTAAAAATTTGGTATCTAGAGTAGCCTATTTACTGGTATCGCTCTCGCTATAGGACCAAGCCTCCCACTTGACTCCATTTAGTCGACTGATAATTGGCACTGTTCCATACTAAAGACTTGTCGTTTGCGGCACATTTTCTGTTTAAAAATATTGTAGCGGCTTTTACTCTGAAAGCTCATATCGATCAAATGTTAGTTCAGAACAATTTCAGATAACAGGAATCCTAACCAGATTCTTGCAATTTCCAACAGACAGTTCATTCGTCTGGCTTCATCAGGCACTAATAGTTTTGAAGCTTGTAACTACATTGTTTTGAAAATCCTAATTCGATAACAGCGTTCGGCGTGGCCCATTTGACCATTTTTCAGTAAGGTTTCTGTTCAACTTTCAGTAAAACAAGAATAATGCTGCCTGGTTGTCCAGTCACTATCCACACCACACAATCGACCAGTTTGCGTAACATTGGTAGGTCGACCAAACCAGTACTGTTAATGAAAAATAAAAACAAATTTAACAGTTGGCAAACAACAACTTCTCGTTGAATTTTCCTTGAAGTATTGCGAAAACGATTTCATTAGCCATTATCTCATGTTTCACATCCGTGTTAAGTCGCCTTGGTAACTGTCGCTTACACAAACATCTGGTGGGAATTGAGCAAATAATAATAAAGCCAACAAAGAAAAAGCCTATTGCATGCTCACACCCAGGAAAAAAAGCTCACACACAAAAAAAAACACACTGGGAGTGACTGACAAGGAAGGACACAGAACAAATCTACAAATGTCGTAGCGCTTACTTTGAAATACGGTAATCGTCGTTGTAGCACTCGTTTACGCACAATTTCAAATAAATAAAAGATACCAATACAATAACTTCTGCAAATTTTCGACTGTCAATTCTCTGGAGATGTTGGGGCTCAGACGGCAGTCTTCTTCAGGCCAAAAACAGAAACAGCTAGGCTATTCAGAGAAGGCCACTTTACCGAGTTGGAAGTAGAAGACCTGAGCCCTAAGATTCCCCGGAAGCTTCCGCATATTTTTGTGTAGATCAAGACGCATAAGGAGGGAAACCCCCTTCGATTAATGACGTCAGCTCGAGAAGGTCCCGGTCATTAGTTAGATTGGTTGATGGCGTCCCGACTGAAAATGTATGTTGCGTCACCGTATAGATTGCACCGGACGGAACAGCTTTTACACGTGATTGAAAACATCAGGCTTGAAGATGATGAGGAACTAGTGTCTTTTGATGTTGAAAAGCTGTTTCCGAGCCTCTCACACCGGCTCATTCTTTGGATGCTAGCCCTCTCAGCGAAGAAGCATGGGGTGCCACGTGAATTATTTTTAAAGGATCGAGCTCTACTTAAAGCCCTCTTGTCGACAATCTATGTAGAGTATGAAGGGAACACATTTTGGCAAACCAATGGCGCCCCCATGGGGTGCTTGAGCTCCCCCGTGCTTGTAGAAATGGTACTCTAACATCTGGACCAGTTTGCTACGAGTTTGTTCCCTAACCTAAAGTTGTGGCATAGGTTTGTTGATGATGGGGCTTCCATTCTGAAGAGAGGTGAGGCCGATAACGTGCGACGTGTACTGAGTGCATGGACGGAGAAGTTAAACTTTATGTACGAGGAAGAATGTAATGGAGAGCTACCATTTTTGGATGTGATCCTAAGGAGGCACCACGACGGGAGAATCCTGTATCATCCCTACCGAAAACCAACTGCCACTGACAGAGACATTCCCTACTGCTCTGGGCACCCTGTGGGACAACTGATACCTATTGCCCAGAATGAGATTAACAGGGTTGTTAGACACTCTACTGAAGCCGAGACAGCACGACACCATCTGTATGTGACAAAAGGGAGGTTTGTAGCACTGGGGTACCCGCCAGGGTGCCTAAATCGGATCATTACGAAAGCAATAAGAAGAAGGGTGAGTTGGGAGTGAAAATGATAAAAAGAAAAAGAAGGTGATGAGCGAACGAGAGTAACGTTGACCTACCTCCAGGGGGTGACTGACAAAATCCAGCATGTGCTCAAGAAGAATGGCTTTTGACACGTACATGAAGAACTCTTAAAGGACTGAAGGACCAGCTTTTTGGGAGAGGACGAAACCAGAAGCAAGGGGACAAAAAAGAGGAGAGACTAGTGAGCGTGAGGGAAAATCATTAAAAAATATTGTAAACACCAGGGAAGCAGTATACAGGGTACCTGTGGTGACTGTAGTGCAGTTTATGTTGGTGAGTCACGCAAAGGAATTCGCTGCCGTGTCAAGCAGCACGGCTGACACCAGAAGTAGAATGACACCAAACGGCATTACAGTGCACCACATGGATTCGAACCACAACATCAACTGGGAAGGCACTGAAACCCTCCTTGAGTCAAACGCAAACAGAGATGTGCATCTGCGGAGCCTGGAGTCCCTGGCTATTCAACACCACATCCGAGAGAAAGTTGAAGTGTTGGATATCCAGGGACCATCCAATCCTGGAATACAGTTTCTGCTCCATAGCAAGTTTAATGAAGAGCTGCGCAAGAGCGTCGATTCAAAAAGCAGACGATCGTAACAACGATCAAACATGACATAGTGGAGTGAAATTTCTGTTTTTTGCCTGAAGAAGACTGTCGTGTGAGCCCTAACATCTCCAGAGAATTGACAGTCGAACATTTGCAGAAGATATTGTACTCTTTATCGTTTATTTATTTGAAATTATGCGTAAACGAGTGCTACGAACACAGAACAAAAGCGCACGGCTGAAGAGCATGATCATATAAAAAGAGTGTCTCCAACACTCCTCTTTCCAAGTCTCTTCCTAAGATCCTAGTTTGAACAGGCGCCAGGATCAATTCCTGGCCTTTTCCAGCCTTAGTAATTCCATTTTCAAGGCCCAGTAATTCTATTTTGTGTGCATCACAAGTAGGCTGAATGTGCACGAACGGAATAGGCAAAAAAAACACACACAAAAAAACTAACCCTACCCCAGTGTAACATACATCGGTCCAGCTGGTTCCCAAATGCGCGAACGATTTGCTTGACTGGGCTACAGGAAATGACCCCCCCCCCCCCCCACCCTTTTGTGGTGATTTTTCGTGGGGGGGGGGGGGGGGGGGCACATCCCCACCATTATGTGGTCTGAATACTCCCTCCCCCAGTCTCTGCTCCCTCTCCCTTGGAACCCTGGTATTTGGTCTTCTCAGTGAAGTAAATAGCATTTTCAATGGCGGGCACCTATCATTGTCAGTGTGGCTGAATTGCCAGTTTCTGTGTTTTGATACCAAGCGCAATAAACGCACAACAGATAAATGCATGCAGTGATTGTTACTCAACCAACTGTGAAACTATTGAACTAATAGCCACCACATTGAAGCGAAATTTCGTTCGTTACCGATTGTTACAGTGCACATCCGATCACATTGTCGGTCGCTCGCTCTTTTTCTTTGCTACTGTGCCAAGAATGAACCCACTCGCCCTCTTGCTACCACCTTCTCACTGTTTAGTTAATTTGAGCCATTTTCGTTGGCTATTTCGTTATTGTTTAACACTTAAGGGACTGGACATTCTAACAGGAAAAAACCACTGGGGACTGACGAAAAAAGGCCATTTTGGAAAATTCACCAAAGATAAACAAAATATGCAAAACGAATGCAGTTTTTTTTTTAATCAACCGTGGTAGTACGACCTTTCCATTAAACTAAATCAATTGTATGTGGCTATTTTGCAGATTATGCAAATTGAAATCTATCATACCCCTATTTCTGAAAGAAAAAAAGTTGCAGTTAGAAAAACATGGCGCCATTTTTGCAATTCGATTTCGCCGCATTTGGAATCTAAGCATTTCGTACTTTTAGTGTCAAAAGTTGCCACCAGATGGCAGCACCAATCAAGGCCAAGAGTCATAGCTTCAAAAGTAACCAAAAACGAAGCCCGTAGTAGTACGGGCTGATTTTACTGCATAGTTGAAAGTCTGCCCGCATTAATGCGGACGTATTCCTTTAAGTGAGTTTCACATGAGTGTTAAGGAAAAATTTGGTGTGGGCAAGAGTTTGGTGAATGAACCTGCTCGCCATCTTGCTACCGATTCCTCATTGTTTAGTTAATTGGAATTGGAGCCGTTTTCATTGGCTGTTTCCTCATTGTTTCACACGAATTTGATTCCCCCCCCCCCAACTACGAAACACAATCACATCCGTTTAAAGCAAGAGGGCTCTTCAAGGTAAATCGTGGTACAAATATTTTTGTTATACTATTCTCGGATGAGTGGATTCAATGAAATTATGTAGATTTTTTTTCACTCGACATTGTTGATCAATGCAAATTCCATACTTGTCAAGGTCAGGAAAAGTTTTCCTTTTCCAGCTAGCGTACAACCCCCGAGGAGCTTATATAAACGCTTTCGTCGGACGTGGGCTTATCCATGCTGAAATTCTTGCTTTGTGTTCCACCGCCTGTCACAAGGTCGTCTGGGAGAGAATCAGATTCCACTTTCTGGTTCTAGGCCAGTTGATTTAATATCACCAAAATCTTATTTACCAAAGTAATACTAATATGCATTAACTTCCTGGCGTGCACGAGAACAGGTGTGGAGCTGGGAGGCAACACACACAATTTCTACCTCAGTCAACCTTGGCCACATAAACAAAATATGCGTTCCTCGCCTCCGGGTCATTTAAACACTACTGCTTGTGAACTCTCACATGCCTGGACACTTCGTAAGCACACGTGATAGATTTCGCAAATATTTATTGGATAAACACATAGCATACAAAGTGCAATTTTAAACGTACGTTTTCAGAAAAAAGGTCACCAGGTTAAAAACTGGCTGTGTGGGGTAGTGAGTTTAAGAGCGGTGGAACATGCAGTAGTTTCCTTATGCTACTCATGGTATGTCGCAAAACCAAGTCAACATGGAAGCATGGGTACGACTCAAAGGCTTGACATCTATTGAGGCATTGAATTGAACACTTACTTGAATTGGTGAACATGTGCGACCTAGTTGGGTTGCTACCGGGCAAATCTGACACATCCTGTAGGTAATTTCCTAACTGATAATCGTTATCTATCGTATCAGTCTGCACTTAAATGGTGGTTAAAGGCAAATGATATAAAGGAATGATAAGTTTTTCCGAGTGCAAAAGTCCCTGCCCCAAATTCTCGTTACTTCTAGTTTCATGGATTCTCGAGTTAAAATCGAGACAAAGGTAAACAGGGAAGATTGAACTTTTAATCTGTTTGTTGTACTTTAGGACTGTGGCCTGTGGATTGTGACCATTTATAGGAACTAACCTCGAACCTTGTACGATGAAATTTGTGATACGGTGGCCTAAATAACTGAATAACAAAATGGCCTAAATACCTGAAAGTGCACAAGTTTTTTTTTTTTTCATTCATTTCTAGAGCCTTAAATGACATACAGATGAACCTCAAGGACTTAACCTCAGGGACTTGTCGCACACCCAACCGAATCCAATAAGGCAAGAGGGACAATTTTGCTAGGTAATTCGAATACGAAATTCCTAGGATCTTTTACACGCCTCGTGCCACAATCAACATTTTCCCTTCCCGAAAATGGCAGAGGTAGCTTAAGTCGGACTTGAGCCAAGGGCCTAGGACTATTTCACATAAAACAGTCGTGGTAACCAATAGGTTACATTGCCCCACCCTATAGATGCATCAGCTCAATTTTGAGCTTTCCTAGCCGCTCGGAGAGGGGAAAAAGTTTCGAGTCTATAAGAGTACCGTATAAAAAAAAGTCTATAAGACTACAAAAAGTCTACGAGACACACACGAACTGGGAAACAGCAGATGATCGCACAGGGTCGAGACGTCGTTCAGAAAAAATCCTGTAGATACTGAAGGAGGCTGGTAGTCTAGCACAATACCCTGTAGGGATTTTACCAGTTTGCCGTTTCATAACTCGCCATTGGCTAGTAGACCACACATCTCTTAGTCGCCAAAAGTGAAACTTCGTTGCCTATTTTAAAAACCATTCAATCTACTGATAATCCTTGCATCTGCCAAAGCACAAACTTCCCATAAATGTGGCATGTTCACAGGTTTTGTACATGCAAGGTTACAAAATCTTTTTAAACTTGAAGAAATCTCGAGCATAGGTTCATTTTGCCTGCATAACTTCTGAACAGCGCAAGATAGAAGCTTGAAATTTGGACCACCGGAAGGCTGGCAGAATAACCTTCAAAATGACGTACTAAACTGTATAATTTCCCAAGTAGAGACAATTACGTTCAGTTTGGTTTATTAATCACCAATACACCAGCCAAACTGGCTGATACGAAAAATATTTTATGGCAACCTGCCCAATTTAATCGCCAATTGGCGATTGGACCGGTGGATTTCTGCACGCGTACTCGCGTAGTTGTAGTACTAGTAGGTACAAAAATGTACCGAAATTCGTCATAAACTGGAGCAGAACCTTAAAAATGTACAATACTCTTTCAGTCCCAAAGGAACTGCTTTTAAAATTCCACAGTAATGAACGTCAACGTTATGGACTTTTTTCTGCTTTTAAAAGCTTCTTTAAAAAAAGAACTGATCCTTCCTCAGGTATCAGTGAAAAAAATACAAAGCGGCGAGTGACTTATGAAATTGAAGAATACTGGACAAATGACATGGTTCTGGTTTATAACGTATGGCGTAGCAGTTTTAAAAATTTTGAAATATATCCCAGTTTATCCTTCTCCAAGAAAAATGGACATACGCTAGTCCTTTTAAGCCGATAAATTAGTTACCTCCAGTTGGGGGTGCACCGAATATGAAATTGACCAAATACGCCTACCGAATAGTTCAATTGGCGAATGCCAAATATTCAGTACCGAACAACTGAAATATTCGGCGGTCAAATGCTCCGCCGGATACCAGTACATTAAATGTATGATATTGATTAATCAAAGTAACAGGAGGTAAAGGTAAAATTACACATCTTCGCTCAGTCAAAATTAGTATGCGGCCAAATACCGAACATCCTTCGGCTAATCACCCAAAATAAGTATTCGGCCGAATAGACCAAATATTTGGTGCACCGATAATCTCCGGATACAGAGATAATTTTGTTAGGGAATACCACAGATTTTTTACATGCCACAATGGGCATGAACACAGCGGCGGGTTGGGGTGCAGCTATACACCCGTGCTCCAATTTGAGACTTTCTGGAGCCTCCCTTGGCTCTACTGGCAACTGGCTCAACGCCCCTCTTATAATGCGATAAACCCACCCACCAGTCTAGATCAGCTACTGCATGAACACGATTGCATTGCCGGAGCCCTTCGCTTCCTTTGTGCACATTGAAGGCGGAGGCCAGGAAATGAAATTCTGGCAATGTGCCAAGATAAAATGGTCA
>JAHWFP010212905.1:187650-206364 GCA_023313725.1 Lithobius niger
GATATTCTTAACCTAACCAAAACCATACCAATTACCAGTACCGTATACGTGTACAAACAAATTTGATGTAGCAACCTGCCCTTAAAAAACATGGTTGTTGCCATTAGATGCCGCATCTATTAACCCCGCAAAAATTTTTCACACTGACGTGGGTTGCACATGTACTCTGGAAAAAATACTAGCACTTTCTGTTGTATGTGCCAGTTTTGTTGTCAGACGCAGTCATCTTTAAAATGCAAACCACATTTACAAACTGATGTGGATTGCACGTGTTTCCGCAAATTTGGTGGCATTTCCTGTTGGCTGTATCACGAGTTGCAAACCATGCAAAGAGCTAATGATCACAATTTTACGAGTACACTTTGGATGAATAAACAGACAATAGCTTACATGGTCGCGTGATTCCAACTTATGGAAATTAACAGTTCCTACCTCAAATAATATTTTAAAAGAAAATATTAATAGGCCCTAGCCTATAATAAAAGCTGTTTGAAAGCTGGTCAAGGTTATTGTAGGTTACAAATCCATACAACATTTGGTTTTTAACCTTTTCAATTTTTAGTTTGTTGAAATTGTGAAGAAACCTAGTTCGAACGAACCAGCAAGAGGGGGAAGTGTGATTTATACCTAACTCCAGTAGTGATCAATCATTACCAGACAACTGGATTGGACGATTTCAGTAGCGATTAGGCTACGATGCATTATGAATTAACCCCCCCCCCCCAACACAACGCCGAAGCCATGTTTTCATGCTAACTAGTAGAAGTTGGGATCGAGGCAGCTAGATGGCTGCAGGAGAAGACGGAAGGTTCCAGTAAATCTAATGTCCTTTGTAGTCAAGTTTGGTCAAAAGAAGCGTCAATATCTCACTGTAATATTCATTAAACGTTGAACGTAATTCACATCAGCTACGTCATAGGAAGAGAAAGTTTAAACGATATGCTTCCACTGTATTGAAGATGATGGTTTTCGGGGCATGCACACAAAACTGATTTTTTTTTTAATCCCCCATCCCTAGAAAACAAACATCAAGATTTTAAAACTTATAGTAGTCTAATTTTTATTTGTTTAAATTGTGGTTGGCTGGAAATTATTTATTTATTTATTTATTTATTCTTAATACATCTCTTCAAGGTCCTAAAGAATCTGTTCTTGATTTGAATTTACCTTTTATTTTTAGTTTTATTTCCAAAAAAAATGGAAAAGATAATGGGAACTAGGGGTGGCACGATACAAAAAAATTTTATCCTGATAAAACGTTTTAAAATATCGCAATAATCGACAATATCTCAATAAAACAAACTTTAAGGCTGGAATAACCATTTTAATTTTGTTAATAAGCTGGTGTGATCCAAACTAGGAACTAAATCCGCTTAGTTTAACAGCCAACCAAGCAAGCAATTAGGTATTGGATATAAAAAAAGGTTAACAGCTGTAACCATGGCTATAAAAACTTCTGACCATAAAAAAAAATACTAAAACCATTTGCCGACTCTAGCTACTAAAAAAACTGTTTTAAGGTTTTACAATTGTTTAGCTGCAAAAGAAAGGTTCGTCACGTACCAAGAACTACCTTAACGATAGGCCTAGTTCAAATACTGAATCTTTAAACTAGGGATGGGTCGGTTTCATTTTTTTGATTTCGGTTCCGGTTTTCACGCCCAAAAAACCTCGGTTTCGGTATCGGTTTTTGCCACCATCCACCCCAACCAGATTTTCCTAATTTTTTTTCTTGCAACAGTTGTATTACTAGCGTCAACTTACTCCTGCTTTCACTTTCCGCAGCGTCATAGACCGTGGGTATAGCTGTGGCACCATTTTCCTCTAATACTTTCGTTTTAATAGCTAGGAGCTTTGCTGTCATTTATACGTAGAAAATGATAATTATTTAAAAAATGTAAAACAACAAATAATTTTTTTTGAACACGGTACGAAAAACCGACACAAAATCCGAATCGGTTTCGGTGTCGGTTTTCAGTAAAAACCGAGAATTCGGATTCGGTTTCAGTTATCGACCCATCCCTACTTTAAACATAGCTACGCATTTACACGAAGTTGAAAATGGTTGCAATAATACAAATGTTGGAATGAACAAAGAAATACTGAATGGCGGTATACTACAGAAACGAAACTAGGTCCTATTTTTAATTAAATCACTAGATTTTCATACGTAAAAAATTTAGCAGTAGGTACGGCAGTCAGTTTACGTATGCACCAGGGATCGAGCATTATTCTAAGTTACCGTTAGGACAAGGTTCTCTCTACACCGAGAGACAGGGCATTTTTTTACATGCTAACTGGAGGTCCAAGTGGACCTGCAGCCGCCTAAAGTGGACCTCCAGTTAAACTCAATTGGACCCACTGGAGGCCCACCCTAAAAAGGAAATAAAATGTCAAGTTTAATACATTTAATACTTTCATGCGAATGTTTTTTTTGCTAAATACAAACTTTGGGGATATGGATAATGAATTCAGATCCAATCCAGTTCACAACGAATCTTCACGGTAGGTAAAATCCGGTAGCGTGCACAGACCATCGAGAGCACTTTTGTAAAAGGACACGTTGAGGTTTTATTTTTCTGGTTTTGAAGGCTTATTCGGTTTCGGCAAATTGTCACTTTTTGAGTAGCTGGAAATAAACCTTGACTATCCTGAAGACATATTTTATTTATAAAAAATAAGTATCTAGTGTGAAAAACTGAAAGATTTACATTACAAACTTTTTTTTTATGCGTATAATGCAGCCAGCAAAAATGATTTTGTAAAAATGTTTCCAACGGCACTTTTACAAGGCCAGAAAATGCTGGAAAATGGACAAAATGCGTCAGCTTCTGGACCCCGCTCACAGTGCTCCCCCAGTCCTCCTAGCTGTTATTGGTTTATACCTACACGCAGTTTGGCTAAATGACTATTGTTGCCCTTAGTACAAAACCCTACTTACACCACTGCACATAGTTTGATTTTTTATTATGTTAATAGTTAAGCCATTAACATAATGGTGCCCTAGCCGTGCCCTTTTGTGAAATTGGACCTCCAGTCACATTTCCTAAAAAAAATGCCCTGCCGAGAGAGCCTTGGTTAGGATCAAACCCCACCAAGAGAAAGGAGCAGTTAAAAAAAATTGTGCTTGCAATAGATGAAAAAAATTAATTCACTAAAACAGGGTCAGGGCGAAACGCATCGAAAAAGCACAGCATTTATCTTGAATGAAACAAACGTGTGATCGTGTTAATAACGATACCCACAAAGTGATTCCTGCCATTCAAAAATCAATCCCTCTCTTTAATCTAATATTTCTTCAATCCCACTTCGCATTTTTGTGTACCTTTTTACACAAACTGGTTGATGATCTGCCACAGGAATGTGGGTTCTGTCAGAGCATTGTCACAGCCAATCACATAATCTCCTGTCATTTTCCTTATCCATGTGGCTTCACTAGGGCCGAAAATAACGGGTAATGTATGTATGTGTTGGTGGGGGGGTTTGCGTACGATACCCCTGTTCAAAAGAGTGGGAAACGTAGAAAAAAAATGAAAAAAAAATTGTCTAGGTTTTTAGGAAAACCGGCCTCTTTCGAACCAGTTTTCTGCATCTGCTTTTAGTCAAAACTCGGGAGAGTTTTTTTTTTTTTAGTTCTATACCATAGTTCATTTATTTTCTTTCATTATTTTTCATTTTGAAGAGCCTACAAATGTCTAAAACGTATTGTTTGAAGCCATGAAAGATCTAAAAATCTGTCAGCTTCTGGGACTTTAGGCTTTGCCCCGGACCCGACAGGGGAAGCTTACAGCGCTTCCCCATACCCCCTAGCTGGAATGATGAGTCGGAAAATTTCGCCTGTCTTCCCCCCCCCCCCCTCTTTCCCCCAACAAAATGCTCTTCGCTATGCCCCTGCCACACACAACGGCGCAAACCACTTGTTTCTAGCTACTACGCTTTCCGAGATATGACAATTTAAACATCGGGGTTTGCACGATTATTCGATATATCAGAAAAGGCGCAATACGATAATCGACGAAAATTTTTATCGCGATATTATCGAATTATTGATTATCATGCCAGCCCTACCGCATAGGACTGAAAAGAGTAAGATGGTGTATCCATAGCAAACGCCAAATGAATGATCAGTCCAGTGCAGGATGGAACTGCCAATTTTCGGTATACTTATTATTACACTGTATAAATTTACATAATAGCACTGACAATCTACTACCTTCGCCAGGCTCACAAGACGAGAACAGAACGTGCTTTCCACTTATCAAAAGATGCTATGATTTTTGCGAACGTTATTTTTCTGCAGGAAGAGAAGAGACAAAGACCAGAGGTCGCCTCCTTTAAAAAATACAAATATAGGCTAGTAAGCAGGCTAAAGCTGTTGAAAGCTGTGTTACGATTTTCTGGACCATGTCCAACACCAATATACATGTAGGCTAAAGCCTAGGTCAGCATAATTGACAGTTTCCGAATGAAAAAATTAAGACAGGAAATAAGTTGTTTTTTTCCGTTCTCTACTTATTTTTAAAGCTCTCCCCTCTAGAGAGCTAATTTATTTAGTTTCTTCTTCTGGTTTATTTTGGTCAAATAGTATAGCAGCCAACATCGCACTGTGTGTGTTTTTAGTCGTAATTGATCATGGCATAGCATTTAGATACATCGCCATTAAACGTCTGTGAGGTTCAAGCCTAAGCAGAAACCCGTTGAACACTGCGTAATATTTGCCATTTTTTTTGCCGGATCGACCTAGGATAACACCTATTAAAAGCTTATTTGCAATCAGAAGTCAATATATTGATCAACATCTTGATTAATTTTTCACTAGCTAACCAACACTGCACACATGTGAAAAGTAAAAATCATGCCAGACATGCTTTCTAAAGCTAACCACAAAATTTCAACATCGTATTAACACTTAAGGCACAATTCCAGTGATCAAAGCTTAAATTACGCCAGTTTTACCCCGGATCAATAATCAATTACGGCTTTAACAGAAACCAACATCGATCGAAAGCCGATAATTGATCAATAATTTGTGACCACCAAAATCATGCACTCTGCATGCTCACTAGACTATCCACAAAACAACCACATTTCACAAACGTATTTTCACATCATATTTACCCTCATCGCTATTGATGTCCATTATAATATTGGTTAAACATAACTGTAACTTATAATGCACCTAGTACTCACTGTCAAAAGGTATTAAAAGTATTTAAAAGAACGGAAAACCAGGATGAGGAGGTATTTTCACTGATCTCTTAATTGACCGGCGTCTGCTTCGTAAACTGATTTTTCCTACGCGGCGCCAAATGAATGAGTCAACTTGAAAGCGGTGAACAGGCCCACTGACGTCACTAACGTTGTATCCTACCGCATCAACTTCGCAATAGAGTTTTGAAAAAAAAACTGGTTTCAACTCGAAACCCTTGTTGCTGGCAGCTTTCCTAAAGCGTTGAGTTTTAGTTCACACCACTGTGATTGGTCCATTAACATCGTCATTCGTAAAGATAAATGATTAAAAGTGCAAAGTAGAAGGATTAAAAAGACTGATAACACACTGTCGGCAAACGATCTTCGCGTAGCGGAAAAACACCACGAGGACTTTAGAAATGATGAAATGTCGAATAGGGCGACACGATTGAAAATTCAAATGAACAAATTCAATAAAATGGATTCGTGCCCTCCCAGCATTCAAAAACAGCTTTCGCTCTTTGAGGGGAGGGCACGGACGCGTGCGAAATTTGGTTTTATTTGAGTGGTTAGCGACAGTTGATTGTTTGGCCAGGGCTCGCTTTTTTTTTCCACTGTCGCACGTGACGTAATACATAACTAATGACGTAATCAATTTCTACGCGAACGGTGTCATATGGCGATTTGCCAACGCGCGTGTATAGCGCGTGGTTTACTTTCTCTCTTGTAACGAGTGTTGCTAGGTCCCTGTGTTTTTCCGATGTTTGTGTTTAAGTTCACGTGTTCTCCGCGACATTGTTTTATTTCGGGATGCAATGAAGGACATTTTTATGGAAAATAACTGAGACATTCATCGTGATGCAAATAAGGAAAATAAAATGAACACTGCCAGTGACGCACACCTCTTTCCTGTCCCCCCCCCCCCCCAAAAAAAAAAACATGGAAAAAAAATTATGCAAATTGGCTTTTTAAAAGGCACTAAGGTGTTAAACGAGGGATGTTTTTAAAGTCAGCGGCTTGCGAGTCGCTCGGCTGCGGAGAACGCTTTCCCATTGAAATAACAAACGGGCAGCGTTTCCGCTTGCAAGCGAGTCTCAAGCCGCTGATTTTAAAAACTCCCCTACGGGGTTCCTGCTGATTCTTAGCCCCCGTGTTTAGTTCTCGCTTTGCTGGGTGTGCCACTGAATGTCGTATCTGGTCATGGCGGTAACATGGTGGCAGGGCTCCGCTCAGCCTAGCGGCTTGAAGCAAGTCTGATCTGACATAACGTTTCTCGAACACCTCACTTCTTTATTATCGGCTAATTGTGTCGAATGTTAAAAGTCCATAAAGATGGCATCGACATTTTGTAGTGATGCTGCCCCTGTTGTCACTTCCCTGTAGACGCTTGCCCAGCGGCTGCCTCGCGTATGCCTACAGCGAGGCAGCATCACGGACTTAAGGGCGGGTTTATGCAACGACTCGCTTTTGCATTCTCGCAGCGAGAATTGGCAAAGTTGTCGTTGCCATGGTAACAACGCTATCTGGATTAGCTAAATCCGACGTCGTTTGAGTAAATGCTTTAAGTCTTATAATCTGTGACAATATGATAAAGAATTCCTCCTAACGAAATTTTCACAGTCGCTTCTGCACTCGTGTTATTAAGTGTCTTCATTGCGAGTCGAAAGAGCTAAAACCGCCGCCATGTTGGAATTTCAGACGGCTTCTAGCTGCGAGAATGCCAAGGCGAGTCGTTGCGTAAATGCGGCCTAAGGCCGGGTTTATGCAAACACTCGCTTTTGCATTCTCGCAGCTAGAAGCTAGAAATCACCTCAATTTCCAACATGGCGGCGGTTTTATGTCTGCCGCCTCGCAACGAAAACAGCAAATAACGTGAGTTCAGTAGCGTTTGGGAAAATTGTTTCGTCATGAGGAATGCTTTATATTATTGGCACGGATTATAAGACTGCAAGTATTTACTCAAACGATGTCGGATTTAGCTAATCCATTTAGCGTTGTTACCATGGCAATGTCACCTTTGCCATAGCGATTGAGTTCTAGCTGCGAGAATGCAAAGGCGAGTTGCTGCATAAACGCGCCCTTATACCTCCCAACTGATTTCCACCTTTGTATGCAACTTGTGAATTCTCCCGTGAACATTAAAGTGGCACTATCACCGATTGAAAGCAGACGAATTGTGACAACATCTAGCGTTGTGTAGTACCATCTAGCGTTTGCTTGCACCAAGCGAAGGTATGCATAACGGCATTTCTTTTAACCTTTGTTTTAACGAAACAAACAAGCCACGTCATCCTTAATTATTGAGTGAAAATTTGGTTCATCCTCGTGCACCTGCGAGCAAGCTATAAGGGTTAACAATATCAATGTCGCTAGATGGCGCCACGGTATTTTCGTTCGCATTTCAATCGGTGATAGTGCCACTTTAAGTGTAGAATAATCATGTTTTCTGAAGTTAAACCAAGCGTCGGCCGAGTTACCCAAGGTGTCTGCTGTGAGCGAATGTGTGGAGATGAGCCTCCTTAGCAAAGGCACCTCTACTCTACAATTTGGTGCCCGAACAGGGACTTGCACCCTGGACCCTTACTTTCACCAAGTGCAGTTGAAGGTTCTTCGTTTATTTGTTTTACAGATTCTTTTGCTGCTTTATTTTTCTCAAAACTCTATTATTCTTTTATTACGGAATAATGTTTTGATTCTTAAGAGCAATCTGCAGTTCATTAAAAAATATTTCTCAATTTAATTAATTAATTACTAACAACAATATCTGCTGCCATTATTTAGGATATACTGAGCCTGATAGTGCAGCTAAGGTGTCGCTGAATGATCATCTGACACTGCCTGAAATTATTCAGAAAGACACTACTAACTGTGGGTAGATGTATGTAGTTTACTGCAAGGCATTTTCCATTGTTGTTCCATTTTGTGTGCTGTTTTGCTTGACTTAACAGCCAAAGTTTCAGATCATGCGAGAGTTTGGCGTCCATCAGACAAGTGTGTTCATTCAAATGCCTATGAACACCTGCGATGTCACTGTCTCCCAGTTTCGGGTACTGAACACCCACCTTTAACCGGCCAATGTGGATAAGTATGAGGCATTTAGCCTAACCTGACTCGGAGAACAGTACTGGGTCGTCGTGTCTTCCCAAATTATAGACCATCCCTGGTCTGCTCCTAACCGCGTCTGTAACTGTGTCTTCCATGCTGCTTAACCGCTTCTTGGCCCCATGAATTCAGCTGGGAGGGCATCAAAGCTCAACTGCCTCAATCACCACTCCTTCTTTCCCTTCTATTAACCGTACATAGTAAGGCTTTTAAATCTACACTTGTTGATTGGATAGATGTAGAATGGATAGATCCATTTTTTATATGGACGGTATGGACACCTCGAATTATCAAGAACGTGACAACTTAGCTGCTGGAGTTAGGCATTAACGTAGCAATATCATGGATTGAAAATCGCACGAAAATACTGTGGCACCATCTAGCAGCAGTGATATTGTTAATCTTTACAGCTTGCTCCCAGGTGCACGAGGATGTACTAAATTTTCTCTCAATAGTTAAGGAGGCTAGTGGCTTGTTTGTTTCGTTAAAAGAAATGCCATTATGCATTTCTTCGCTTGATGCAAGCAACCGCCAGATAGTGCTAGATATTGCCAGATTCTGCAGACTTTCAATCGGTGATAGTACCAGTTTAAGTTGACATCCAATGGCGAACAAATGCGACTTGCAACTTGCTCCTTAGTTATGCTGCTAACACAAAGGTGAAGGGATTGATTGATTGATTGATTGATTTGATTTGCCCAGGGAGCTTGGACCCGCAGTCATGCGCTCCCTGCTAAAATTAATACACCAACAAACCAACAATAATGCTTCATGACTAGAGAAAGGTTCCTGGGCTGTCAAAACTCCCAAGATTTGCACTACTGCCATTCTGCCCTTTTATCTTCTTAATATTATCTTCCCAGTCTTCACATTTTCAGCGCTTAATTCTCTATCATTATCGACATTTCCTCTTCTATTATGGTAGCAGGAGCAGTGGGGGGGCTCACTGATTTTACAAATTGTGCCAGGACAAGGGCATCCTGAGAATCAGTATATGTCCCTTCTATTTGTCTCCCATGGCGCTCGATTCGTGTAGCTTACTCCCTTATTCATTCATTGTCTCATTGTTGCATGAAAGCTGAAAGCAGAAGCAGTAAGTAGAATCCGGAGCTCGGTTGAGGTACTCGATGTGAGTGATCCATTGATCTTTTCTACCTGCTCGAAGTTGTGGGCAGCACTGCGATCTAGTGGGGTGGGTCAAAGGCCATGTGGGTATACAGGGCAATGTCCTGGCAGATGGGCTAGCTAAGAGTGTTTGGGATGTTGCTTCTACGGAGGTGTCCCTCACGTTGTCGGCTAGGGCGAGGAAGCCAATAATACGTGAGGTTTTTCGAGAGGAGTGGAATGAGGAGTGGCGTACTGCAGCAACGGGACGCTGCCTTTTTCAGTTGCAGCCAGTCTGTAGTTTTGACTGTGTTTTGAACTATTTCTCCCTGAAGTCAGCACGAGTTCTGTCCAGACTACGGACAGGACATGCTTTGCTTCGTGCCCATGAGTTTAGGCTGGAACGGGAGTGGTCGCCAGACTGCACATTGTGTCAATGCGTGAAGACGGTAGATCACTTTTTGTACTCCTGTAGGAAATATTTGCTAGGTGGATACAGACACATCCTGGTGTACCACATCTTCTGTCTCTGGTTGGGGGTAGGGAATGTGTTCGGCGTCTCCGCGCGGTAGCCGCGTTTGTTAAGGCTACAAGGATTTTTTGTCTAGCTCGGTTCGAACATCAAGTGATCTTCCTTCCATCTATGCATTTGTTCTACCGGATCTTTGTTCAATGTGCAGTTTTGGTTCTGTGTGTTTTGCTATATTGGTCGGTTGGAGGTACTTTGTGCTTTGGATTTTTGAGAATGGGGTGATGGTGAACAGTTGAGTATTGTATTGGGTTGTAATTTTAGTTGTTGTATCAGGGCATATGACTACGGGTCATGGCTCTGTAGAATAAATTCAAATTCAAAGCTTTAATGCAAGTTGCGCTAGAGGTCTATCGAGCCTTCAACAATTTCTTAATGCGTCTAGAGTTGCTGCTTTCCTAATATTAGGGCTATCCCTAATGTAGGCGGCTACTGGTCCTCTTAATTTAGATGTACAGAGGGGAGCAAATAGTTTGGTCTGCATAATCAACTACAACGATGAAGAATTACAGTATTGTTATGTTCTATTCAATGTAATGGAACATAACAATACCGCAAATCGTAATTGTTGTATTTGATCATTCTTAGCAGACCAAACTTTTTGCTTCCCTCTGTACTACATACTGTAATCTGCACGGCATCCTTCCAAGATGGCTAGAAAGGGTGGCTGTATTTGTTATGCTTTCAAAGAACTCCTGTAGGTCTACTTTTTCCTCATCACCCAAGTAGTTAGATATGAGCTGAAGGAAACCAGTTAATGCAGGAATAGTCATTATTCCAACCAATCCAAGAACCCTTTCTGTGTTGATAAAACCGTTAATTTAACATGTATCTTACCTTCTTCTCTCAGCAAGTTGTCCCAACTTGACACAAGTATCTAGATACTCTATATACCAATGGATGAACGAGGCAGACATGTGCATCCAAGAACTATAACTACTGTGTTGTCTCCATATGTGAAAATCAACGCTAACTTTATTGACATCCTGCTACTACTGTCTATTTATTTTGGATGCAGCCCTATGTACGGTTATTGAATACAAAATCCTTATTTGATAATCTCTATTTAATCCCGTAGCTTAGGCTAGTCCATGTTAATTTAATCCATATTACCTTGATCTAATTTATACGACTCTCCTTGTTTTTTAACTCAGAACGGATATCATGTTCGCAGCGCCACTTTTTGCGTATCAGTTTCTGGGTGATTCGCAGCTCCAGCCATTTTACAGCAAAACAAATATTGATAGCGAATTTATTTTGATGTCACCAAGACACTTGCAACACTTGCGGCTAGTGATGCTCAACTGTTAATACACTTTGCTGTAAGTGGGGTTTTCCCGGGGCAGGGGTTACTGAGTTCGATTACACATAAGAGTCAATTTGAGCTTGAATGGTTGTTCTTTAGTTAATTATTAACACCTATCTCACTCTTGCTGCTGATGAGGTCGCCTTTTTATCATTAACAATCAATTTTTTAACAATCGGATGTCAACAATGGAATGATCTACTGTTATTTGACGGCGACACACTAGCGTGTGTCTAAATTATTATGATTGTAAATTGCCAGCTAAGGTTATCACGTTTTGTTTGGTTCGGTCCTTTGAAAGGCCGAACCATTCGGAACTTGGCGGCCCCTTTAACCAGTTTTGGTTTTTGATATTTGTACTACACGATATGCGAAGACGTTACACCGTCGCCCGCTGGCGCCGATCCCTGCACTTGCCTCGGTTCAGGTTGATCACGTGACCCTTCAATTTTACACAAGCGGGAACGAGAACTAACAGCTGTCAGGCCTCTGATGATGAAAGCGTTTCTTTTCATTTTATGTGTGTAATGCCGGTTCATTATTTAATGAAAATATTAAACTTAATATTTATTATATAAAACATTATCGTAAAAAAATTCAATATAAACTTCGGTGGACACCTTTTTTTCTGTCGTCGTTAAAATTAGATTTGGTTGACGTGGCGTCGCTAGTTTCTAGCACTTCCACGTCAGTATTTATATAGAGCCTTGTCGGCCACGCAGGCAAGCTGTGATTAGTCAATTTTGGCGGCGTGTCAGAGTCGAGCATTCTGATTGGTATAAGCAGTTTTGGTGTGGAGTTGAAGCAGACATCTTTTCAGTTTTGTTGTCGTTTTTTGGCCGAAATAATCCGAATTTTGGAAATTCAGGTAAACTAAAAGGTAATGTATGTTAAGGGTTTAGTAGTTGTAGTATTGGCCGATCGTTGTGAGTTGATTTTCGTAGGTAGGCTGACTAGAATGGCTTTCTTTTTGGGTTTTGTTGTAAAAGTGATTTTGAGTTTGAAAGATCTGTGGATGTGGTGATGATCATTCAGGCTGGAAATTAATGACATGACCCCCATCCATCAATTCTAGATTAAATGTTAAATGAAAATTAAAACTATTTAAATCCGATCACAGTTTAAATGTTAGTACGAAGGCGAATTTATTCACTGTGCATCACACAGCGTTGTAGGTGTAGCTCTAGTAAATGATTTCTCGACTTTCATAAAAGCCTGACAGTGACAAGAAAAAAGGATCGCTTTCGACAATCCTTTCACTGTTTCAGGCCAAATTTTATTTAAATTCCTCCCCCCATCCCGTTTTTTTTTTGTTGTTGCCCCAAGTGCCCTACTAAGCAGAAGCTGAGTCTGTACAAAATCGACTAAACTATAGTTAATCTATATCGAAATCTGTATGCCGTTTCCCATGGATGCGTCATTCTCACTCTCAGTGTTGGATGTGTTAGTGACGTGAAACTGAAAGGCGGTTTTGGAAGTACTAGCACCCTCATGAAAATGAAGGCATCACGCGGCAGTAAAAAAGGCGACAACACGATGCGATGCGTGTCTGGCACTCCTTGCTGGGATCTTGTAATGGACACCCACTAGTTCCGATGTTAGCGATGTTCCGACGATCAGTTTGCCGCGGATTACTAGAAAAGAAAGCTAAGAAACGAATGCCGCCGCACACTATATGGCTTATGGGAAGAATAGGTGTCTCCTCACCAATCAACTTCATGTTGCACTAGAATTATGTAAAATGATCAGCTGAACAACATTTTCCCATGCCATTTTTGGGGCAAAGGCTTCGTTTGGCTCTCGGAAATGAATTAAAACTGGACTCTTTGTGCCACCTCACCGCATTCGGTTGGACGAGAGACACTTATTCTTCCCTTGTTCCGCTTACATTTTTTTTCCGTGAACTGTTCAGATAGGCGGGTTGTAATTGTCAGTTGCGTGTGGTTTTGTTGTTATTGTCAGTTACGTTAGGTACCGGCTTTGGCATTTCATACGGGGCAGTTAATTCATGCTTCCATGCATGGTGTCGCCAGCCTGCCGGTAACATGGATGACGCACAAAGTACTAACTTTCACCACCACGCCCAAACGGTGCTTTTGCCCCAAAAATGGAAGAGGAAAACGTTATTCAGCAGTTAATTCTTAGTTCATTAAAAAAAAAAATTTAATTGGACCAGAGACATTTATTCTTCCCGTCATGTTCCGGTTTTTCAGTAGCCATACCAATTGTCGTGCTTCATTGCCATCCCATTCTGCCGTTGTTTTCATTCTCGCTCTGCAAGCCGTGTAAAACGAGTTGCACAACCGATGAAGCAGGCTGTCTGTTAGAAAGTCGCATTCTCCCAAACAACTAATAATCCTAGCTGACATGATGTAGGCTAAACAACATTACGGCAAAAGTGTCTGCAAAAACTAAGGTTGGTACACCGCCTTGATTTTTTGGAAAATCCCCCAATTTGGAAAACCAAAATTCAAGGCTTGAAAATGGGAATTTTTATTGTCAAAGCCAGGCAAAGCCTTAAAATAGACTAGTGAATGTTTTGGATTCTTTACCATACTGTTAGTTTTATCAGGTTCTTCACCATAGTGTTAATTTTATCCAAAAATTATTAAATTGTATAAATAAATAATTAAAAGGATATTCCTCCAAGCGCCATTTTTCTCGATCCTCCACATCAAGTATGGCCCCAAAGGTCTATTTCCTTACCGTTAGTCAATCGCTTGGTAAAAATCCGCTTTAAAAAGTGGCATATAGGCAATTTTGTGTTGACTAATTGTTAACTTTATTTACTGCGTCCTGCAGTATATCATGCCTTGCGCGCTTACAATAATCATGACGTTTCATCTCTGTGTGTGCATACTAATTTGCAAATAATTACCATGAGATCAAAAATCTAAACGCGTAATGCGTTAAACATGAAAATTAATTATTCCAATAGATCGCCGAAGCAAAATTATAAGACGCTAGCCTAGGAAATTATAAATTGTGATTAGGGATGTGCGAGTAGACAAATTTTAATTCGAGTCGAGCCGAGCCGAGTTTGCAACAGATGAATCGAGTATCGAGCCGAGTTCGAGTATTTGATAGGAATATTTTGTTTGCAAGTTTCCCTTTAATTTGTTAAGATAATAGGAACAAAGATGGTGCTTAGTTGACTGTGTTGGTCATGGTTTTCCAGTTTTCAGGATATAACTTGAAAATGGTTTCGTATTGACTTTTAATCTGCACCACTGGAAAGCTCTCGTCGAGACGATCGATTTGGTATATTGGAATGTCAAAAACGGCCAAAAATTGACGAAGTTATCGCATTTTCGCCAGATTCGAGTTTTTCGAGTACGGACGCGAGCAGCGAGCCGAGTTCGAGTACAAGTTTCATACTCGGCTCGGCTCGAATTTTTCGAGTATCGCACATCCCTAATTGTGATGTTAAATTACGTTCCGGTTTGTGACGACACGATTAATGCGTTCGTGCTGGTTCGTTTATTAGGCACAATGCCAAATGAGACAGTAGCTTCGTTCTTTGCTGCAAAGAACGGAGCTACTATCTCAGATGACCTTGGTGTTCTGTATGCGCAGAAGGCGATCAGCTCGAGCTGTTGTAAGGCGGGCCGGGTGTTCCTTTTAAGTTTTGCTACTCGGCTAGTCTAAAGATCTTCAAAATGCTAAAGCAACAAAACGCACTAACGGACCTACTTCCAAATTTGAACTTCGTGCGCAAAGTTCGAATGTGAAAATGAGGAAGCTGGGTCTGTTAATGCGTTTGGTGTGCTCGAGGCTTGTGCCTGATGAAGCGGCAGTGCAAAGCCACCACAAATTTGCAATAACCCAGAAATGGATTTGTTAATTCTAATGTTGTATTGTGTGAAGCAAGGAGTTAGTGATTATGTTTACAAATTGGAGTAACTGCCGAAAAGGCCGTTTTTACAGTTGAGAATTTCCCCGGAGCTGCACTGAAAAGACATGCAGCCACCATTAAATAGCCAATTCACCACTTTTAATAATTTTAGGAGAGTAGTAATGTCAGTAAATTTTACCCATACAGCACGTGTTGGTCATCAGGGAGTGTTATGCCGTGGGCTATTGAAAACTATTGGCCGTGGGGAAGGTGATGGAATGTGTCTCATAGACTACTAAACAACTTAAGTTTATAGTATGTGCCTCTCCGTAAGGATTGTGTGTGTGAAAATACTGATTATGGGAAAAGCGTAAATTCTTCTAAAATGGCAAAATTTCCTGTTGAAAATAGTTTTCAGCACCACTGCCTGAAATTGTTGAAAATTGTACCTTCCACCGAAATAGTGGTGTGCTTATTTATTATTTATTCTATTCCCTACAACGAGGTACATAAGGGATAGGGTTGTGACACATTTAAATTGAACTGTCAAATTGGACCTCGGTCCACGTCTTCAATAGCCTGTAACGCATAGATGCCCTGAATATGGTCATGGGCTCTTTGCCACAGCAGCCGTATGTCATGGAGGGGTTATGGATCTTGCCGGGTGCTTTAACTCTTCTGAAACAACTGTACCCAGACCTTGACCCCAGTCGTCAGATGGCCCCTGCAAACAACAATTGTTTATGTCACCGCAGCAAACAAATATTCATGATTTATCTAGCTATTTTTTTTTCACACACACCTCTTAAAATATTTTGTAGCGCTCACCTCTTTTTACCAGTACTGCTACCCAACTAAAACTAACGGAACTAAAGCAGAGACAACCTCTTACTGTAATCTTATCAAAAATACTCGTGAAATAAGGCTGTGCAGGTATCAATACTGGTACCGGTACCAGCTGCAGGTACCACTGGTATCGGTATCGAACCGGCACCAGGTTAACATGAACCGGAAAAAGTAACCGCATCGGCTTGTTTTTTCCAGAATCAGCATTTTCATACATTAGTAATATGGCATATTGTTCCCAACGCTACTAAAAATTAAGCACATTTTAAATAAATATTCTGCTAGGTTTTAATCCAGTTACGCTATAAAGTGTTAGCGAAGAATGCCTTTGTTAAAGTGTTACGTTTGTTGCACCATTTAAATTACTGACGTATCAACACGTTCTGTATTCTTTATTAAGATATCCTTTGACAACGGCATTGGCACCGGCTTGGTATCGGCAAATGACTAATAGCACCGGTACTGGGATCGAAACCGGGTAAATGGGCACCGGTATCGGAAATAGTGGCACCGGCACAGCTTTAATGTGAAACTGATTTCTCAAAAGGCACTTTTATTTTCCAAAGCCAGTCTAAAGAGGCTTAAAGCATACCAAAGCTAATAGGTTGTTTTCTTTTTCAGCTTTTGCCGTCGATGTGATGGAGCTGCAGCTGGGGGGACTGGTATTGGTGGGACTGCTTCTGATGACTGTTGGACTGGCTCTCCCCAAACCTGAAGATGGAAAAAGCCGTGTTGTTGATAAGGTATTACGTTGACTTTTGAAGCGTTTACTGATGGGCTTCCTCCTCAGCAAGTGACGATGATGAAGATCGCGGCGATGATCATTTGTTGGGTCTAGGGCTGTGATCGGTGAAAATTCAATATTAAAAAAAAAAAATGCTTGTTACGGCATCCACCATTCAAATCCCGCGGATCACGCACCAAAAATACGTAAATGACGTCTCGTAGCCGTACTATAATCTACAGCAAGGCAATCGAGATCAGTGGAAGTTTACTAATCCATGTATGGTATTGCCAAGGAAAAGCCCAGCAGCAGGTTGAAATTTGAAAAAGAAAACAAAAAATTCTTCAGATTGAGTGACGTTCAACCACATCATTTTCAATATAAATACAGCTTGTTGTATTAACTTCTGTTTGTAGACGCTGAGTGACGAGAAGCATTACGATGGCCAGGATGACCACAACTCCGATTACGACCACGAGGCTTTCTTGGGTGAGCAAGAGGCCAAAACATTCGACCAGTTGTCGCCTGAAGAAAGTCAGAATCGGCTAGGGTAAGATAGTGTTTCAGTCCCTCATTTTGTAAAACATTTATTATTGAAATGAAGGCAACAAAATAGGTTTATAATTGGGCCACACCACAAAAGTTGTTTGGTTTAAGGGCAAGTTTGCAAACTGAAGCACCAGGCAACCAGGCATCTTATAATTATTTAATTTTTAATTTTATTTAACTGACCACTTTTCTTTGACATGTACCTAGCTCAAAGCTGAAAGAGCATGTAGTCAACCTAAAAAAACACATAATATTGGTAATATGTCATTTGCGCATGTCATGATAAGTGGATCATCGAACCGACGTGGAGAAACTCGTGATAAAGGACAGAATACATATAGTTGCAAAGTTACATGAACAAAATACCAGTACGGTAAATCTAAGAATTTGAAAAATTACAACCAGATGGAAAAGGAGATCATTAACATGAGAGAAGTAATAAAAGTAATACAACAATATAGTAATTTCTAGATTTTAAGTCTTAGTAGCTATATATATTGTAGGGTTGGAAAAAACCGGTTATTTGCCTAAACGTTTACTAAACGAACCTAATTTACCGTTTACCGTTTAAACGGTTCTCTCGCCCCCCCCCCCCCAACAAAATTTAAAAAAAAAGCTTGGAAGCCTGCATTGTGGTTTAACTAAAATTAAACTAAATAGCCTAACCAATATTTATAATTCCAAAGATAAACTTAAATTGTACCGCAAGTTATTAAAAAAAAATTAAAGCATTATGCACGATCGTTATTGATATTCGGTAAAGTCCGAAAACGTTATCGGGGAAAAAAAATATGCTAACACCTTTCAAACTTCACCTATAAGTTCATCGAATCGTAACAGACTAGTAGTAAACTCCGGTTATCAGTTTTTTCCGTCTATTTGATCGGTCGATGCGGATAGTAAATCTTGCAGTAGGCCTAATCATAACATTTTTTTTATTTACCTTGATTATTATTTTTGTTGTAGTTGTCGTCAAAACTAGCGTTAAATTACTTTTGTGTGATGAAAATAGCACGTGGTTTAAGCGATCGTGACACATTAATCACGGAACAACATGCGGCCGCCATCTTGTCGCGTTTGAACGCTGGGAATTCCAGGGAAATCCCCTTTCTGACTGCCATCGATGTCGATATTAATTTCAACGAATAAACTGCTCCGTTTCAACGGCCGCTGGTGCCTCCTTTAGTATCGCGAGCTCCGATTGGTTGATTCGTGTTAGGTGCTTGTTGAACGCATCGGGGCCAGTCATGAAATGACGTCACGCAACGCGAGTAACGGCCGTTTCCATTGGAGCTAGTGTGCATGCGTCCTTTGTGTACAGCCGGATAGGAGCCAGAGATGGCGGCCCTCAATGGATTGCGTGAGCGCTGTCAACGCTCGTTAATATTTGAGGACTTTAAAACAACTTTAAGGTAATAAAAACATTAAAAAAAAATGGCAGAGTGGGTAAAAAATACTGCAGAAGCATAACATTAACCAGCGGCTGTCAGCATTCCAAGATCGCCCAGTTCAGAAAGTGTAGAGATTTC
>JAHWFP010212906.1:3215-19901 GCA_023313725.1 Lithobius niger
TAAATAATGACCGGTCCCCAAATGTAGATTGTTTTATTTGATTTTGCATTCATCCACTTTAATACACTTAACTGAGATAAGGATACAGTTTTCCTTATGCTACAAAGTAGCAGGTATTTTCAGCTTAAAATCGCGTTTGTTGGCAGCTTTGTTGGCAGTTCGTTGATGCCAGGTGCATCACGGGTGTATCACGTGCTAAAAGGCTGATGAAGGTCTCGTTTAACGCTGATGGTCTATGACCCACAGACCACGAGACAGACACAAACGTGGCTTGTCTGGAAGCATAATGCAAGGTTCATTGGTGTCGCTTTTATTTTTTTATTATAGTATCTTTTTACGGAATCCGTTTTCACGAAGTAAAGTGACCTTGGCGCAATTAATAATTATTGTTTTTATTTCTATCGTGTTGAAATTGAAAGGACTTGCTTTCTCACTGTGTTCGAGCATCCTGCGCAAAATAGCCTTTGCAACATATGCATGGGTTAGTGAGTTGAGCAAAACCGTTTCTCACGAGAAAAAAAAAATAGGAAAACCTTTGTAACATTTACGCACGACTCATCTGAAGTAATGTTGCAAAACTGAGCCACCCAGGATAGCCAACAGGGAGGAATGTACCTTTAAGCTGTGTCCACACTAACTTGATGCCGAATACCAGATATGGGTTCTGGGCTTCGGCTTTCAAACCACGCCAAGAAAAAACAACTATATCCAACTTTCCATACCCCATCCACTCTGGACCCCGACATCACGTCTGGGGCCCGGGCTTTGATTGCTTTTTCTCTCACTGCATCATTTTCGGCGTCGTTGTTGTGTCTTTTTCCCCTCATATGAAGTCCCGCTTTCGACCAAACTTTGTAAATTCATGTACAACCATGGTTCGAGAAAAATTTTTTGTTTTTGAGAACATTAAAAAAGTAAGACTTATTTATTCAATTAAAATCGATTTATTTTTTTTACTAGGGAGTTAGTTTTACCAAAGTGTTGAATTAAAACAATGCCGCTCTATTCCATGGTCCAAGAACATGTCCATCGATTTATTCCGTTTATTAATTACAGGTTTGGTTCTACTTGCAACTGATAAAGTAATTGCCAATTAAACTTTTTTATTTTTATTTTTAAATTCTGTATGAAATTACTAATTTAACAAGCCACTCGTTGTGATGAACTTTACTATAGTTGTTACTGATAATTAGGACTGCCGGTGTAGATATTTTTTGGCCATTCTGTGGGATTTAAGGAGTGGAGAGCGGGCAGGAAGCCAAGTAAAGAGTACAGGTCGTCATTGGGTAAAAGGTCATTGGACCCAGCACAACGCCATTAAGCCTCAACCCCCCCCCCCCCCAGCACAACGCAACCGACACATGAATGCAGCCGTATTTGATGGTGCTAAACGTGTGTCAATAATTGACTTTCGTTACAAGCAAATTTCCTCGAGTTTAAGCAACATTACGCCAAATGAGTGAGTGTACGTGCGGTAGCAAGCAACTTGTCTGGTAAATACTTGAAAGCTTTCACTCCACAACCAGACATGGACTGTCTATTAGAATAAAAGTCACTTTTAGATAAGCAAATTATGTGTAAAAACTTGAGTCACTCTTAACTTGAGTCACTGACTGAACGAGCGAAGTGACCGAGGTTTAATGTTCGACTAAATTTGGATTTTGTTTGTTTGTCTGTTTGGAACATAACTTCCGTAGTTTTATTCTAATTTGATTGAAATTTAACAATGTAGCATGGATGCAAATGTTCGAAAAGGAATTTCCTCTGTCAAATAATTTCGGGGATATTCTGGTTTTCCATTGGTTGATTTAGCCGAGTTTTAGTAGTGGCAGTAAATGAGCCCGATCTATAAGGTTAGTGGTCTCGAGTACTACGTGAACAACAGACACAAAGCAATATGCCACAGTGAAAGATTTTTTGTTGTGAAGGATACAGAAAAAAAAAGAAATTGTCGAACTGGTGTCATTTTCAATTATTGCCAAGGTTATCGTGGGACGGAAAGGCAATTTTGCTAAGAAATACCTAGGATCTTTGACATGCCACAATTGGCATGAGCATGAGTGCTTTTCCGGGGGGGGGGCTTCTCATCAAAACGAGTGCAGAAAATATTTAAAAATGATAAAATGGAAAACTATTAGTGCCAATTGTTATGTTTTTATTTTTTAAGTTTAACATTTCTGTATTGGTTGAGGACATGAACACTAGACAAGACACATCGCGTTGACGCAGTGTAGTACAGAGAGCTTTATTTACTGTTTGTCTCAGGTGGCCTTCACCAACCTCACATCCGCATACTTTAATCGTACGAGAAGAAAGTGTTGGGACACTTTCTTCTCCTATGCGTTAATCTGTATACAACAACACTTTCACTCGTTTTGAAACAGTATGGTCGTTTCTTTTATAGAAAATTTTTGTTTCTATAGCAAATTTCACACGTGGTGGCAGAGCTATCCAGATGCGCTCGCGTAGATCAGTGGTGGTTTTGTTGACTGTGACTCCATAATATTTATTTAAAAAAAAATCAAATCGCTATTTAAATCGCTTGACTGTAAAACTTCTCATTGGTTTTAATCGAAAATAAACGAAAATAGTACGGTAACGAGGGTGTTATAGATTTTGTATTAATAAACGAATGCCAAGAGGATATCTCCTTGAGCGAAGCGAGTCGATGCCAAATGAGCGAATACTCAGTGTAACTTCTATCTTACTCTACCATGTACGACAACGGGCGTCGAAATATTCGGATGCACCTCTTGGAGTCCAAATTTACACGCTGAAGTCGAATTTTTCATAACTTTTGAACCGCACAAGCCACAGACTTGCAGTTTGCGGCATTATAAACAGCTTCGACTTAGATTTCTGGTGACACTATTCCTTCCAAAGAACTTGGACTCCATTTTTCACTGTATTTGGTTAAAGTATGGGTAAAGGTTTTTCAGTTGAATAGTGAAGTTTAAAGTCAGTTTTAAGCAAAGTTTAAGGAAACAGTACATATTACTGAGACGCTGAATGGTAGAATTTTTAATGGCTGTAAGATCGGACACTACAGTGTTGGTTTACAATTTGGTTTTGCATTCCAAAGATTTTTTTTTGCACCCCAGTAACAGATTTTGGGTGAAAATTTGGACATTTGACTCCTGCGACTGTATTTCATTAAAAGAAAAAAAAATTATTCAAGGTTTTATGGTGTTATCTTTCGGGAGAATTCTACCTTTTTGAACCAATTTAGCGCCCCCTCCCAGTGTAACTCCTGTCATGACCCTCCACCACCTGAAAATACGTAACATTTTACTACTCCCCTCACTACCAAATCTAGTTTTTGGGGGGGATGAATTCGTTTTTATTAGTTGTAATTGTGTCTTAGAGACATAATGACCAGCGATTTTGAAAAAAAAAAAATTTAGGCTTAAGTCGCAAACAGAAGTTAGAAACACAGTTTAGCTAAAATATAAAGAAAAAATTTAGCGAAAATTAGTGTGTTACGTAACACTTCGTCATAACCGCCACCTCCCCTATCATTAGGGTATCTGTTTTGCCGAACCCCATTTCGCCGATTCCCATTTCGCCGATTCCCATTTCGCCGATTCCCATTTCGCCGATTCCCATTTCGCCGATTCCCATTTCGCCGATTCCCATTTCGCCGATTCCCATTTCGCCGATTCCCATTTCGCCGATTACCATTTCGCCGATTACCATTTCGCCGATTACCATTTCGCCGATTCCCATTTCGCCGATTCCCATTTCGCCAAAAATTAAGCCCTGATTAAAAAGCCGGCGAAAGGGGAATTCCCGTGTCGCCCAATCAAAATATACTTAAAACATTTAACATTGGAGAAGTTAAAGATGCATTCCTAACTTATGGAAATTTATGATTGGGTTGCGGTTTCTGATGTTATATGTTTAGCCTCGGCGAGTGGTAGCGCGACCGAGGCACATAATTTGAAGAAAAAAATTATTCGGCGAAACGGAAATTCCGTTTCGCAGAAATTCGCAGAAACTGGATTCGGCGAAGATAGTAACACATTTGGTCGATTCCGCTTCCACCTGCAGGGGTTACGTAATTTGTGAACGCTCCCTTAATTCTTTCAGAAAAGACAAAAACAACGACTGTAAGACATAAAGTAAATAATGTACAGTTAATTTTACAGAAATTCCTTGAGCTTTATGCTATACTAGTGAAAGCCTGAGCCTAGTTCTAGTCATCAACGCCTAGGGGAGCAAACTGCTTGTGATAGATAAATTGTGTCAATTTTGAACATTATAGACGTTTTTTGAATAAGAAAGAAGTCTAATCAATTCTCAAGGAGATGAGCGAAACCAGGGGTTTCGAACCGGGAAACCTCTGATAACTACAGGGGGCTGAGATAACGTCAGGAAATAGTCCAGAACAGAACATATCCCTTAGCTGCTGAAAGAGCTTGATAGTGTCTAACAGCTGGGGTGCAGAGTAGGCCAGAATGCTAGAACGAGGTTTGCGGGAAATTTCAGAGTACTGAGGAAATTCACAGGAAAATGGCTTGCCTACATAGTGAAAGCCTGTGGAAATTTGAAAAATCTGTATGAAAATTTCGTGGGAAATTTTGTGCTGTAAGAATTTTATGCACTCCTCTCTAACAGTACCCTGGTCTGCATGCACAGACAGCAGGAACTAAGTTCCCCTTCCAATTGTCGATCAGATTAATTCTTTCGGGCCACCCAGTACTGATTTCACATTTAGCATGTCACGGGCCAGCACACGCTGGCCGCTTGTTTCCGGTCCCGCTTTGCCAAAGCTTGTTGGGAGGCGCCAGTAAGTGTTGCCAGATGCCGGCAAGCGTTTGCCCCCACCAAAATCACGCTTACCCCAGAAAACCCCTACACTCAACTCGGAACATTTTCTTTATCAGTACTAAGAAGAAACATTTTCCTGTAAAAATAATTACAAAATTGAATAAAAAAAATAAATACGAAAATGATAATTCCCGTAATACTCCGTTGTTACACGCATATTGTTCCTAAGACTAAAATAAAATTTAAGAATATAAAACTTTATTATAATATTTGTTTTTTTTAGTCTTCTGTACAGCCGTACCGGCTGAGAAGACTATTGCAACGACTTTGTCCGTCCGTCCGTCGCTTTTTTCAACTTCGGAATGGTACCAGATAGCGACGACCATTGTTTACAACGTTAGATTCAGTGTCAAAAGTTAGTTAAATAACATAGCAAATTAAAACATCGTTACTTCCTCATAGCTAATAGATTTCTTCGACGTAACTAAATTAAATAATAACATTTGATCGTCGAATTAAAATCCTAAATTAAAATCCTCAATAAAAACAAATGGATTTTAGCTTCGTTTAAATAGTTTCGTAGCATCGTTGCATGAATGAATAGGCTTACCGTCGAACCAAATTCTCCATTAGGCCTATCTTCTACTTACGAAATTAAAACTGCTTTTTTAAAATTAGGCCTAAAATCATGTTACCATGGCAACGGCAAGTTGCTACGAGTCGCTGTTGGCTTCATCAACAGCGTCTCTCATCACTTCCCTACTACCACTGATCTATATAGGCTACGTTGCTCGTTACGCTGTAACACTGTAACTGCAGTGTGCCTGAAGGCGCACCGTGTTGCAAAAATGAATAGGCTTCTATACAATCCATATCTCCGTTAGCTGCTACTTACGAAATTAAAACTGCTGGTAGTACAATTAGGCCTAAAAGCTGACAATTACGCCTAAAATGTAAAACAGGCCTAAAAGCTAACACATTTTTAACCGACAATTGTGATGGCTACTGCTTTTAGATTAGTAATAGAGTTAGCTGTTGTAGTGCATGATAGAGGTGTGCGCCTCAACATTGGAAGTGGAGGAACTGTACAGAAGACCGGTGCGACTAGGCAGTCGCTGTAGCCGCTTGTTTTTCCTCTTCCCGATTTGCGATCTTACACAAAATTGCAAATCGGGTTTATCAGGTAAAAAAAATCGCCATGAAAGTAACAACTAATTCTCCTTTGTGTAGTGCTAAAGAAACAAAACGTATACGTACGGTTTGCGACTTAAAAAGAAAGTCGGATAAACACAATTTGTATAAGAAGTGGCAAAACAATAAGTTTTATTGTTGCAACTTGCTACGTAAAGCCTATATTTTTAAGACGTGCATTTAGTAAGACGTTCATTTTTCTTAAAGTTTCCTTTGCTTGAGGAATGACTAGTGAACGACAACAGAGTAACACGGAAGCAATACCAATAAATTGCGCCACCTAGAATTACAGTACCCACAATTTTTTTTTCACACCCTAAATATTTTCACCGCCGTTTTCACCCCCAATGGCAATCAACACATCTAGATCTGGGAGCAAATCCGGCAATACCGCCGCCAGTAGTGTGAACTACAAATACAATAACTTTGACAGGAAGATTCTACTTTCTACTAAAATTCTACTAAAATAAGGGGGTCACTTATTTTGAGGGCTAAGAATTTTTAAGTATAAATTGTAAGCGGCCGCCAGCCAGAACCCCCCGCCCCCCATATCGAAGTTAGCCGCCCCATATTAAAGTTAGTGTCCTGGGACTAACTACAACAGCGGACCCCCCTCTCCTGACTGAAATCGTCAAAAGGCTACACTGTGTTTAATATAGGTCGGCTACAATTGTGCTTATCGGGTTGGTTCATTCATTAAAGCAGCGCTTCTGCTCCGTGCTCGTTGCCGTTGGATTGGATTTGTTGTTTGTTGGAGTATAAAAAAAATTCACAATACCCACAAATCGAATACGTTACTCAATAATCATCAAAACTCTCACTTGCGAAAAACTTTTTTTTAGGCCGTGCTGGCCCCTTGCGTGGCCGGGCCTGGGTACAGCTGGTCCCCCTAACCGCCCCCCCCCTTCGTTGGGGGGGGGGGGGCGTTCTGGGCTAGCTCAGTTTGCGGTCTGGGCCAGGACGTGCCCCCAGGCGACGAATTTCGTCGTGTGAATGTGGATGCTATTTTCATTTAGAAAATGAATCTGTGATAATTCCAGCACAAATTGTCGGTCGACACGTGCAGTGTAGACATTTGTCGCGTGAGAGAGTTTATAAATCACCGATAAGCTCTAATTAATTGACCTTCGTATTGATCTTTGATTCTGATGGTACATCAACCTTTAATGCATGGGACTTCCCACTTCCTATCAGTAAACGTCTGGACAAGTAGGACATTACTCGTTTTACTTTCTTTACTTTACTTTTTTTTTTCTTTTGCTTTCTTAAAAAAAAAAAAAGAAATGTGGCCAAGTAGCAAGTCTTCCTGTTTTTTAAAGTACGGTAACTGATGTTCAATGTGCAACAGGGCCAGAAGGCATTTCAGAGATAGTACGGAAGTTTTTGTCGAGTAACCGTCCAACTTGCCTCATTTTCAAATCGTGCTGCGGACTTGGTGGAGACATCCTAGGGTGGACATTAGTGCTGCAGTTGAGATGTGGAATCTACTCCGTTTATTTGGCAGGCTGAGCCAACGGATTTATCACAAATGTGTCCTGGTAATGTTTTTTTTTCTTTTCTTTTAATCATTTTATTAACTAGCCTTGAGTCGTATTTAAGGTAACATGGTAGCCCTATGCTTTTTTTATGGGGAAAATCTGGTATATTCACGTTCCTTTTTCTCAGAAACGCTAGTCGATACAACTTTGAAATTTTTTGTAGTGTTAGTGCAGATCTTCCTAAAGATGTTCAACTAGAATTACACAAATGTGGCGAATAATTTTTTTCAGAAATAAAATAATCAACTTTGATAACAATTTAATTAATATCGCGCTATCAGTAACATAGTCACCGAGACCAGTAAGTTAGTCTAAACAATATATATAAACGTAGTAGTGTCCATTCAAAACTACCATATGAACACATCTACAAAAATCATAACATTCTGACCAATAGTTTTGGAGAAAAAGGAACATAAACTTGAAAAATTATGATTTTCGGTAAACCGCGATAAAACTTCTGCGGAACACATACAATTAAAAGAATCGAATTGTCTAAAAACTGCTTCACCGGTAATTTAAATACAAAAAAATTACAGTTTTTGTTTTAATTGTTATAGGGTGGGCGCTCTTACATATATTTAAACAATAAAAAAAAATTGAAAATTTTGCTTCACCCCCCCACTACCATGTTACCGTAAGAGAAACTAGCCATGTCGTTCGTTTCGTTCAATCTGTTGACGTCGATCCATGCTTCTTGTGGTTTATTTGATGCCCAGAGCAAGTACAAAAATCCGAGTATTAGGCTGTGTTGCAAACTAATTGCTGTTCTTTCTGACAATTCGGTCACTTTTTTCCTTACAATGTCTGACGTTCATATGTGGTAAAAAGGGCTTGCTTTTCTCGCTCAATCTGCGCACCTCCGTGTGCTTCAGAACCATTGACAACCTTTATAACCTACAGGTCTTTTTTTGTGTGTTTGCATCCAACCAGTTAACAACCAATTTTGAGGGGTGTACATCGTGTTATTATGAGGCATAATATATCGTCGTTTTGGTGTATTTTTTTTTTTATAAAGTTACTTTCTGAATTCTGATTAAGTTCTGAACAGTATATGTCTGATCAACGCTGACGTTACGAAATAATTTACAGAGCGGTTTTTTTGCGAATTTTGTAGGGTAAAATAAAAAATCAAGTTACAGCAACGAAAATAGACCTGTTAGAAGAATAATTTAATTATCTTTCCTTTGGGGCCACTCTCCACTTTTTAGGGGTGTCATGTCACTTCCGGTTAAGTAGGCGTACAAACAGTCGTTCTTACGGACACTTTCTCGTATAATTAAACCTCTACTTATTTTAGTAATGCAATATTTCGTAGAAGAACTTCCATTTTATTGCTCTGTATTTGGCCAAAATCTTTACCAAATTTTGACCGAGGCGTTGAGGGGGTTGCTTAACAAGAGCACCCAGCAGGCGCTCATCCTGATGATTTCCTGTTTCCCAGAAAATAAAATGGATTAAGATTTTTCTGTGATAGTGAAATTATTCCCGTTTTGCAGGTACCCTTTTCGCCGAATCGAAATATTCTTTGAAAATTTAACATTGGAGAAGTTAAAAATGCATTCCTAATTGGAAGGACTTTTGTGGTTAGTTGCCGTTTCTGATGTTATATGTTTGGCCGCAGCGAGCGCGGCTGCACGAGCGAGGCACGTAATTTAAAAAGGATTATTCTGCGAAACGGGAATTTTCGTTTCGCAGAAAAATCTTAACTCGTCCTATTTTCCACGAAACTGGATTCTGTGAAACGGGACAGGACCTTTGTAGGGTGGGGGGGGGGGGGGAAGGGGCCGAATTTGTAGAAAATTACTTACCCATTCTGTTCACTTCACCTCTCTCCTCCTGGGTGGGATGATTGTTTCGGTTCTGACTGTTGGCGGGACAGCTGTCTGCACTTAAAGCCCGTGTCAGACGAGAAGACTTCCACTCACGACACGATTATCCTAAGGGTAGAAGTGATTTCCCCCCCCCACATTTTGTCGTGTCTGGAGTTGGTTGTCACACGGGCAGATTTCCTCCACACCCAGCTGCCCTCAGGATCAACAAACACTTCAATATGGCTTGATCTCTTTACGTCCAACTTCACCCCCTTTTCCGGAATGCGTGGTATGCGTTCACCATTGGTCTCCATCGGTCACGTGAGAAAAAGTCGGTACCCGGAGGGCTGGCCGCCTAGCCTGGCCGGCTCTTTAATTACGCCCAACTTTTGTCGTCTGCCCCATGTCACACGAGCCGACTTACCCTCCCGACCCGATTTTTAGTCGTGTCGTGAGTGAAAATCTTCTCGTCTGACACGGGCTTAAGAGACCTAACTACTAGTGTGGCTGCCCACCACATTGAAATAGCTACTGTCCACCCCCCCCCCCTTCCCCCAGCAAGTTTATTACATTGTCACAACATGTTACTAGTACTAACACCCAACCGCCACCTTTTCCCAAGTTTATTTTTTTCGTTAGCCCCTGAAAAGTCCTCAACCGCAACCTCCTGCCTATAATCTGAACCCTCTCTGGGGCCAGTTATGGGCCTGAATTCTGAATTTTTTTTGGTGGGGGGGAAGGAGGTGCATAGAGACATCCTGATAGAGAAGTGAACAGACCATTAAAACAAAAGAAAAAAGAGCATTTGAAGCTATTAAAGCATTCAAAGATCAGTTAAAATTTATAATTTGGCCTAACTGAATTTGCCAAAGCAAAGACGGATGATAAAAGGACTCGTTTAAGCAAAGATCTCACAGCTAGAGGTTAGTTGCCAGTTACTGGATCGTGGCGAAAGTATCGTTGCCATGGTAACCTCGCTATCTTGATAGCTTTCCCACTACGCTGGTTGGTGGTTAAGGTGCAGTGATGGTTACGGCTGGAAGGATTGACCTCACAGATTTATGTTTTGGCACCAGTTTGCTTCTTTCTTCGCCATCCCCTTGGATATGGACTTGCGAACCAGACTTGTTCGATTTACCGAATGTCGTTTTGGCTTCACTTTCCACGGCTTGTTTGGTTGCCGAATTTATATCGTTTAAAAGATTCTCATCTTGGCTATCTGAGAGGTCCTTTCCACAAGCTTCGATGTGTGTTCAACTTCTGATCTCGATGGCACTTTCCGAGCTGCTTTTATAGCGAGCGGGCGAGCCATCGAACAAACAAAAGTGCCATCTTTATAATAGCTGCTACGCTATGTCGCAGTTGACTACTTTGCACCAGCTCCTAAGTGTGCAGTGAAGCCACCATACAGGTTGCTTCTCCTAGTGATGGCTGTCTAGTTGGTTTCGCTCGTGTAGCCAGGCCGTCACAAAGTATCTGCAGTCTTATGAATACATGACAATAAGATACAATTCTTGAGAAGCAGGTTAGCCATACTTTTGTAAACTCCTCCTTACTGACTGACTGACTGACTGACTGGTTCGTTGTGGCTCGGCGAATCAAAACCTATGCCATGTTGAAGTTTCCATTAATTTTTAGCCATGACCACAAAACTACCCCGCCACACCAATGACGACATTTAGAGGGTAGACAATATGGCGACCAAGCAGCGACATTGATAAGCAATGAGGCATTCAGTTGAGCACGGTTTTTGGGGATGGCAGCTGGTGGTGGTTTTCAAAACATTTTTGTATTGCATTGCTTTACGTGGTAAATTTTTTTTCAGCGTGAAAGCCTAACTTTTTTAAGTTTTCACACTGCCACTCAAGAAGTTTTAAAGTCAAGCTTGTAAATTTTCCATTATGTTTCATTTCTTTTTTTTTGTTTTTTTGTTACTAAAGCCCTGAAGCAACTGCCAGTGACAACAGGTGAATCAGCCGCGTATCTGCTCTATTAGGCCTTTTTTCTAGTTAGCACCCCTCAGAAACCGGAGAGGACAGAAATCAAATGTTATGAAACGGGAAGATTTCTGTTCTTTCCTGGTTCTGAGGGGTGCTTACTTGAAAAGTTGGACTTAGAAAATGTTCGGTTGTCAGTTTTTTGTGGACCACCCTGTATACTTGCTCCTCAGTGGTAATGACAGATTTAGATTGATTAAATTTTTGGTTGATATGGTGACTTAGAACACAAATTATTTATGTTTTTTTTCTGTCTTTTTATGGTATTGGTATCATGCCTTTGCTTCCATGTTTTTAGTCTTTTACCTACAGCAGCCAAGATTGCGTGCACAGGGTGCTGTGTAGTTGTAGGTGTGATACAGATATTGATTCGGGGGCCCAATCACAGATGTATAATTAAGATATTCGTAGCCCGACGAATGAGGAAAACAGACCAAGTTTGGTGTTTTCGGACCGTGAGTCGTGTAGCATTTCTTCCAAGTGGCGGTGTTGTGTAGACTCGTCTGTGAATGTGAATGTTAACTAATAAAAAACTGCATTTAAGTCGAGCACAAACCCTCTCATCATTTCTTTTGCAATTTTTACATAGGCATGGCCACAAGTAGGGGGGAAACGGGTGGGGGGCTGGATAGCCCTGGGTATCATACTGTGGGCAAATGTGTGCGCCACTGCGCCATGCCACCGCCGCCGGCTAAAAATCAGACGCCAGGTTTGCTGCCGCTTGTCAGGTTGCTTTCTCGGTGCGCTGTCACCGCCGTAACTCCATCAGTATTTTTAACAAATTTTGCAGTACAGAGGGACGTTACAAATCAGTCATGAGTGGTGCTGGTATGGGACACCAACATAATGGAGTGTGGGACCAAGGCAGTCCACACATTGGACGCCCCTCCACCCCATGCCCTCTCTCATATGTCGTTACTGAAGTCTAAAATTGCATTGAAAAATAGTATTTGGGACTACAGTTAAGCTTTACCATTAGTTAGTTAATAAGAGATTATCAGTAAACAAATTGTGACGCATTTTCTTAAATTTGTTTTTTGAAGTTAGTAGCTCTGATGACTAGGCTGCCGAGTGCCGACAGTAAAATATTTTTGTTCGCTTGCCTATTTTTTTTGTAAGTTGTACCGCCCACCATAATCTTTGTTTTGCTAAGCTGCTAAATGCTCGGGGTTCTAACAACACGGAACACGTGCGCTGTTATTTATTGTAAATTCATAACAAAAAGCCGTACACAAATACCGTAAATCGTGGATTAAACGCCCATGGGCTTATGCAGTTAATTTGGCTAAAATAAGGGGGGGGGGGGGCTTTAAATCAAGCATTATCAATTTTCTAACTTTTCTGGACATCTATTACAGAAAATTCAAAGCTTTTAAACGATCTCTGAAAGACCAATTTTTACATCATTTTAATTGCTGTGAAGAAGGGGGGAGGCTTAGGTGAGAGATGCCCAGGCCTTGTGCAGGTGCTAGGAGCTAAAGGAATAGTCCACTATTACTACAGGGAAGGGGCCAGTAAACATCGCAAGCAGTACTATCTTTATTCACGTCATATAACTTTTAAGTAATTTTTCATAGAAAAACGACAATTTGAGGTGTGGGCTTTAACTCCACTATTTCATGATTTTGACTTTACAGCATTTTAGGTGGTGGGCTTTTAATACACGATTTACGGTAATAGTAATAACTGTGGACGAACTGGAAATAAAATGAAACAAGATAATAAATTTGTGAGCTGGGTTAATACAGAGTTCAGGGAGCGAGGGGTTAAGTGTTTTAAGAACAGTGTATACCATCTTTAAAAATAAAACACAACTTTTGGGGGCCCCCAGTAAACCCTGGGCCAAAGTGCGCCTATGTCTAAAGATGCCACTGCCCCATATGCAACATGCACCACTGCTTCCATAAATCATGAAGTCCAGCTGTTGAAGCTGTGTCGAGACCACTTGCCTAAAATGTGTAAATAATGATTTGGTTGCATCGTGCAAGCTGTGTCGATCATATCACGTTGGTGTGTAACACTTAGGTTTGTGTTGTTAATACATTACTATAATTGCTGTAATGCATTATAGTAATTCGTGACTAGCAATGTAGGCCAGCGTGATATTCCATATGCGACCGAATACTGATTTTGGCCGAATAATGATATTTGGTATCTAGCCTGCTACACCTTGGCTGTATGGCAATAGACTAAGACAAGCTGCCACTGAAAGCAAACTCCTAACGGTAGCTTCGGTACAAGCACTCAATGTCGTGTTTAGATATGCTCCCAGAGACGTATTGGCTTGAGTTTGCCTTGGCAGGGGCTCCGCGGGTATAAAACCCAAAACCCCAGCCAAAGGGGACAGACAGCCCTCCGTGCATGCGGTGTGGGACGGGACCTCTTGCTGTAAACCAAAGTGAGAATCATCAATATGATGTAGCCGATCAGCTTATGTGAGCTGTCATACGAAAGCCAAAAATGGCAGACAGAACAATTCGATCAAGTCTGATGCTTTAAACCAGAGAAAGGCGAACGAGCAGCGTGATTTCAATTCGGACCATGAAGTTATGTGGATTCAGTAATTTTTCTGTCAGCCATTGCTGGCCAAGTGCCACAAGCCGAATACTTATTTTTGCTGAATATTTGGTATTCAGCCAAATAATGAACATTGGTATTCAGCCGAATAATGAACATTGGTATTCGGCCGAATAATGATATTCGGTATTCGGCCGAATAATGATATTCGGTATTCGGCCGAATAATGATATTCGGTAATTGGCCGAATAATGATATTCGGCATTCGGCCGAATACTTATTTGGCCAAATAATGAAATTCTGTATTCGGCGAAATACTAATTTGGAATTGGATAAATAATAATAAATAATAAATAATATTCGGCCGAATACTTATTTGGATGAATAATGCAATTCGATATTCGGCCGAATACGTATTTGGATGATAGAATAATGATATTTGGTTTTTGGCTGAATAATGATATTTGGTATTCGATTACTTATTTGGATGAATAATGATATTCGATATTCGGCTGAATACATATTTGGATGATAGAATAATGATATTTGGTATTCGGCTGAATAATGATATTCGGTGTTCGGCTGAGTACTTATTTTGCTTAATAATTATTGGTTTTCGGCCGAATACTTATTTGGATTTGGCCGAAAATGATGTTCAGTATTCGGCCGAATACTTATTTTGGCTGAAGTATGATATTCTGTATTCCTTTGAATACTTATTTGGACGAATAAATGATATTCAGCATTCAGCCGAATACTTGTTTGGCTGAATAATGATATTCGGTATTTGACTGAATACTTGTTTGACTGATTATACACTTGGTATTCGCCCGAATATTTATTTTGCTGAATAATGCTATTCGGTATTCGCCGAATACCGATTTTGGCTGAATAATGATATTCGGTATTCGGCCTAGTACTTATTTTGCTGAATAATTATATTCAATATTCAGCTATATACTTAATTTGATCAAATAATGAAAATCACCTTGGAATCTTGATTAAATTGGAACTGCTGAGTATCCAGGGACAGTTGCATTCAATGTGCGTTGTATCAAGAATTTATAGGGTTGGGGAGTTGAATTGTAACTCAAAAAAAGTCCCTATTGAAACGGGTTACATTCATTCCTATTAGTTCCGTCCGGCGCCGCACGTTCCATCTGGTAATTTTTGCTCATTTTACAGCATAAATCTAAAGTAAACCAAATTACAACTAAGCTTAACTAAATAATAATTAAATACAAGCTAGTTTCGCTTAGTTGAGTTTAAACTGAGTAGAAATAGAAGTAATAGGAGGAATGAATGTAAGACATTTCAGAAGAGGTCTCAGACACAAATTCTCCTCCCCAACTCGACAAATTCTTGGTTGCATACATTTATTTCCTTTTCGTCATGCTTTTTCATCAAGTGCGATGACACATTTAAATCGATATTACGTTTTAATTTACTGTTATTCAGAAGAACATTCGGTCAAATATTCCTCCGAATAATTTGAAATTCGACCATTATTTGGCACAGAGTCAAATTGTGACGCCAAATTGTGACGCCATGGAGATAAACCAAGTAGGCAGGCAATCACTTAAAAAGCAACCCATAACGCAGCTTCACCGTGCATCAATAGAGCAGGTGCAAGAGTGTCTAAGTGCAGTCTTCTTGCGACACCCATCACTCACGCACAGACGGCGTGTTACTTCAACCTCGCGCCTTTAAAACACGAGGTAAAACTACACTTCCTATTACAACATCCACATGCACATTGGCGTATGGATGGGACCTCTCAGGTAGACAACCAAAACGAGAATCAAAACGACGTAAAATCGATGGCTAAAGAAGCCGTGGAAAACAGCTTTTGCAAGTCGAACTAGTCTGGTTTGCTGTGCTTGGGCCACAAACCACGGCAAGGAAAGGACTATCTGAGGCCGAAACATTAAATCAGTATGGTCTCAGTACTTTCAACCATAACCATATTAAATCTGGGTGCCATAGTCCGGGATTTGAACCCAAGTTTTTTTTTTTCGACATCCAAGGTGTAAACTTATTACACCTCGGAGCGTTAGCATGGGATTCGAACGAGGAACCTCTCGCACAGAAGTTGTTTTTATGGGTGTTTCATTACATGCACGTCGGTGTGTGGATGGGACCTCTCAGCTAGACAACCAAAACAAGAATCAAAACGACGTAAAATCCATAGCTAAAGAAGCCATGGAAAGTGAAGCCTTAACGGCTTTTGCAAGTCGAACTAGTCTGGTTTTGATGTGTCTGGGCCAAAAAGGACGGCATGGAAAGGAGCATCTGAGGCCGAAACATTAAATCTGTGTTGTCTCAGTACTTCCAACCGTAACCATCTGACAGAATAATTCGGTAGCTTACCTGTTCGGCTGCATGTATATTGGTATTCTGTATTCGACAAGTTCAATATTCGGATGAATTTTCAGTGTTTGTTATTCGTCAGGTTTAGTATTCGGTTGTATATTCAGTATTTGGCAAATTGTAGGAGTGCGTCCCTAGAAACTGTGATAAAAAAAATTGTCTGCAACCATGGCTGCCATTCTATTGTGGCATCGATAGATTTAGGAGTATTTGGGAGTGGAGAAACTAACTGCCTCGTATGTTCCGCCATAGACATGGTTCCGGAGAGAATTATTAGTTCAGCCAATCTCGCCTGGGGTTCTGCTTGTGATTTTATGACAATTCCGTGCCCTATGGAAATTTTATTCACATTTGACTGAGTTGAGTCTTCCTATAGGACCTTAAGGATGGATTTATAAATATTAGTAATGAAAATTATAGGCCAACAATAACAGGTATTAAGGGATGATCGTAAGGCCTCGAAGGAGGCAGCTACCTCGTAGTTATGGA
>JAHWFP010212906.1:24901-45613 GCA_023313725.1 Lithobius niger
ATGGAGTCCGACGTGAGACACACAAATGCATGCTCAGGGCGACTAGCATTTGATATCGGGTTCCTTTAATGCAACCATGGAATCTATTCAAACCTGTTCCAGACATGTTTTTCAGCCCCCTGTGGTCGTAGCTTTCCTGGTTCGATCCCTAAGTTTTACTCGAGCCTTTCTAGCCATCTTTTTCCTGTGCATAGGAAGGAAGGGGAAAACGGAGCTACATCATTCGTACGAACTTAGGCAGGGTTCCACACAGCCTGTGGTACCTGAGAAAGTCGGGGAAATTTTGGGAAACTGGGAAAATCTGAGAATTTGAAGGGTCATGAGAAAAAGTAAGGACATTTAAATGAACAGAAATTATTAAACAACTATTTAAGGAATGCCCGTAGAGTTCTAAATCTCGTACAACAACCACAAGTTTTTTTTATTGCTGTGCAACTAGGTTGCAGCCGTTCTTTCCCTCATAATTGCCAATTGGCCGCAGTAGTAAACGAAGAAACAACAATGCAGGAAACATAGTGCACGGCAAGATAATGACGAATGCAATTTGTGTCATCAAGTCTGGTAGTTATAACGACATGTGAATGTATTCATCATTATTGCTGCACACTTGTCATCCGCAGCTGTTTCTTAATGTTGATTACTAAATCGGCGACAGATTTTTTTTGCTATCCACCGTTCACTGTGAGCGGTAATCCTTCAGGATCTCGGTACCGGTACATACTATTTGCATGTAGCATGTGATATACAAGAAAAAATTTAAATATCCTGGAAACGTGGTTGCCAGACAAATTTTGAACAAGAGGACAGACTAGAAGGGGTGTAAAGGGGGGACCCCTGTTCAGATGATGTTTAAGCTTCCAAGACTGTTTAAAAAAAAAAAAACTCCGCATCGGCCATCCATCATCTAAATGCATCGTCACTCGGATGCAACGCTAGTTTCTCCAGGCTTGAGTGTAATAGGACTTAACCTAACCTGAGACCTTTGTTGGCCCACCTTGATTGATTCTATGGCCAATGGCTCATGTAACTTGCTCTGATTGAACCACACGTAAACGAATAGCCTTATAGATCAGTCAGCGGTAAGGGACCGCCTAGCACCTAACCTAGTCCTGGTGGTAGGAGAAATCACCAGCAGTACAGGCTCTCAGGAGTCTGCACAGGCTCCTTCTGTGGCAACTATAGTAAACTCAGGGTATAAAAGACCCTGCTTTCACCAATCAAAACCAGCTTCTACTCCGTAAGTACGCCAATCTTGCCACAGCCGACCCTAGAGCATCCTGAACCACTCACAAGAGGTTCCAAGGCTAAACCTCATTGAATTGGAATAAATCTTAGAGTTTTCCCCTACCTTTTCTCTTCATAACTTTCAGTGATTTGCTCTAAATATGTAAGCAGAAACTGCTTCTGCGGCATCTTTATCTGACTGGTAATCTTGCGAAGTTTGGCCAGTACACTCTCTCTGATAATTGTAACGTTCTTTTCTTTTATTTTTTTCCCATGTGTAAATTGTGTGTGTGTGTGGGGGGTGGGGGGGGGAGTTTGAAGGCTCACATATTGAAACGTTGCACAACTGTCATATTTTACCCTTGAAATTGCAGATTTAAATTTGAACCTTCTTTATTTTGGCTTTTGTTTTTTTATGCTTGAATTTGCTGATCCTACAAAATTTTGCAGCCTCTCGTATTTCATGTGAAATATTCTTCTAGTTTTATACGTTTGGTGCAGGGTTCGTGAATCTTACGTAACCAAATAACCAGGTTACAGTGGGGAAAATCTAGAATTGGGGAAATTTTTTCCCAACACTAGAAGTAAATAATGGTTATATGCCTTTACTATGTATTCCTCCACCAAATTTCTATTAGCAACTCTACTAAAAATGCCTTGAAATGAATCAAAAGGATGCGTAATAGCGCTTGTTGTCGTACTTTTTTTGCTTCGATGTCAACGCCACATTTGGGTAGCGCCACAGAGCTGGCGAGCAAAGCCAGAGCCTTTCTTAGGGGGCTCTGGCAAAGCAGAGCACAACGGCATTTTAAACAGAAGTCGTGCATTCTCATTCTCAACTCATTACCTGCATTGGGCCTACTAGCTTCTGGTTACCGATCCTATATGGGTAAACATTTCTGCATCGAAAACGAGGATGGATCCAAGAGATGAGTCAACTTGAAAAAACTGCAGAAATTGATGGGGAAAAAATGTGTAAATTAATATAAATTGCATCAAAACAGAAAAATCACCCTGCGGCCCACTCCAAGATATCGTGATCACTGATGGGTACGCCCTCTATAGCAAGCCAGGGTTGTATGCCGCTATTGTGGAAAACTTGCAGGGCACTATTTTTTAAATTGTAGTTGCAATTCATCGAATTTTGGGGAAATTCTTTTTTGGGTTACTGGGTTACAATAATTCATGTTTGCACAACTGTCATTTTTTTTTTCCTCTGGTTGAAATTTAACGATTTTAATTTGTAATTCCTTTGTTTTAACCAACATTTTTTATTCGATTTTGTGTGTGTGGTAATATTACACAAAATATGAAAATTCATGTTACGCACTATCATTTTTAACTCTTTGCTTGGTTTCATTTGAACCCTCTTCATTTTGGCTCTCACTTTTACGTAAATTCGCTATTTCGTGAAAAACAACATTTTTTTGTGTGTGTATGAATGGGGTGTAGTTTATTAGAACACAATTCATGATTGCACAGCACATGTTTTTCTCTGTTTGACTTTAATTCAAACCCCATTCATTTGGTTTCATATGTTTGCACAGATGTGCTGTTCTGCTAATTCTCTTATTTCATGTAAAATAATAGTAATGTTTTTTCATTCTCTTGGTAACCGTACACAAAATGGTCGTGCTGGCATATTAGGAACGACTCATGTTTGCGCAACCAACATTATAAACCTGTCTGCTTGAAATTACAGATTTTAATTTGAATCCCATTCCTCATCCTTTCATCGGTGGTTCCGCGTAACCAAACCTACTAACGAAAATTTCAACCTTTTGTTCAGGTGAGGTTTGTTGTTTCTTGATATTTAGGCGCAAGCATGTTTGCACAGCGCCCTTGTCATAGCCCAAAGCAGAACTTATGTAACAAATTCACACAATTATCACCAATTGCACGCAAAGCACAGTACTTCAGTACTTATTCTTTTCAAGGAAAGTACGTTCCTATTCATCAGAAGTCGAAAAACGGCGAAAGAAGGTCACTACATGTTGAGCATCGCGTGAAACTCGAATTTCGCTCCGAATCAGACCCTTTAGCTCTGATTTGGAAGCTAAATTTGAACTTCAAGCGATGCTCAATGTGTAGTACGTGATTCTTTTCTTTCGCCGTTTTTTCGACTTCTGATGAAGAGGAGTTGACGTTCTTTCCTCGAAAATTTAAGAGTAAGTATTGTTATTTGTGTACAATTGGCGAGTATTCTGTGAACTTGTCAAATTATTTCTTTATACAATCACTGTTACCGCTGGTTGCCAGTTTTTCAAGAACTTTTTAAACTGGATACGATCAACATAAATTCACCTTTGCACGTACTAATACCCCATTTCGAGCGCATCTTTAACCCACTTACAGCTATATAATTGCGAATTGCGCTCGTAACGAGGTGGGCTTATCCGAAGTAAATTGGATAGCAGATTAAACTAATCTGAATTCATGGGTAGTTCGAACCCACTAACTAAGCTTTGTGCGTTCGACTGTTTCGTCTATACTGTTTATTCAAATGCACGTTATTTCAAGGGGGGTTTATATGCCATCTAGCACACATTTTTTTAAAGGTTAAAAAACTTATTAAAGACTGTCACTTAGGCAAAACCAAAAATCGTCCAAGTTCCACAATTCAAACTTGCAAATTTTCGGCTATCTACTGATAGTCTTGTTCAGGCAAGAGTCATGAGACTTGCACAACAACAACTACCAACGAACTTTGCCAAGTCCACTACATTCAAATTTGAAATGTAGTGGACATTTGAGGGAAATTTGAATGTATTGGACTTGACAAAGTTTGTTGGTGGTTGTTGTGCAAGTCTCATGACTCTTGCCTATAGATAATCGAAAATTTGCAAGTTTGAATTGTGGAACTTCGACGATTTTTGGTTTTGCGTAAGTGACAGTCTTTAATATGAACTTCGACCAAAGTAAAATTGACGAATTAACGGTATTTTCGAGTTAAAAAACATTAAACGATTTACTGATTGTGGCTCGACGGCGCGATTGTTGGCCTAATCACGAATCTGTGGATTAAACTACAGTAGCAAGTTCTAGTGAGCATTTGAGAAAATAATTAAGCCAAACTTACTTTCCTTACTTTTCTTTTGGCGCTCACTATGTGGGTAGACAAATCAGTCCGAATTTGATTCCTATTTCTCTCACTTCGGAATTAGAGATTCTAATGCCGTCCTTGAACCGCGGTGCAAGGCTTATTTTTTCGGTTTACAGTGCTCTAAGACTTCCTGGTTTAAATGGATATTGGCTGTGTAAGCAGCATATTTTCAGTCATTTCAACTGTATCTGCTAAATCCAAATTGTTATCCCAACGTATGTAAATTTGTATAACACTCGGGGGTTTCTCAAGCCCCGTCCTCACCGTTTTTTGTTTTTTTTATACACGAGTAAAAAAAAAAATAGGCATGGCACATCTTTCAAATCCTAAAATATGTATTTTCGTCAGGCCAAAAAAAAAGACTTTGCACTATTTGCACGTACCTAACAACTTACGACGCCATTGTGGCAAGTCCTTAGCACAATTGGACAGCTGGGCTGGTGTGGGGTTGGATTTTGTGAGCGTTGGGGTGGAGGGCCTTAATTTGGCTGAATATGAGAGGCAAATATGAGAGGTTAAAACATCCAAAGCCCGGTAGCAATGTTCCCATTAAGTCACGGAAAAACAAACAAAACCGATACTTCTACCGTTAGTTTTTGTAAGCCATCAACAGGATGCACAAAAACTTTCGGTAGCAATGCTAGGTTAGCGATCTGGCTTCACCAACACATATTTTTAAGTATCCTGTTAATGACAAACAAACAATAAGGGACAGAAATATTGATTGTATTAATTTTTATCGTGAATTGATGGGCATGTCACTGTTGGGCTGTGGATTTTTAGCTCTATTTAGGTTACATGGTGGTGGGTTGTTTGTGGCAATGTCACTGGATTCTATCACAAGTCTTGGGTACAGTTTTATAAAGGAAAAAGTCACACCACCAGATGCGTTGAAAAACTACAGTTTCCTCGAAAACACTTCAATTTTCGGGACAACCGTTCCCCTTCCAGTTGTCTCCAAATATTCAAGTGTCAGGTGGTGTAAGTGTGGCATTTTCCTTTATAATAATGTTTTCAATCAACCACCGTTATCATCGGTTATAGATTTTTGGGTAGCCTACAGTTTCTTTTCGGAGAAGGGTTACGAAAAAGTGGGAATAAGTTTCGTCATATACCTTTTTCAGGCAACCACAAAAACCGCAGACAGCAAGCTTACTTGATATTGTGGGCTGTTGTTTCAGTTGCCTGAAGATGGTTGTGGACAACAGAACTTTTTGTAATTTAAACAACCAAAACTTCGCAGTCTTTAACATTTAGTTGGACTAGTTTCCTTGGCAAAAGCGTGCGTAACTTTGTCTATTTTCTTTAATTACTGTACTAGTAATTACATTTACGCCAATGGTCTCATCTCGACTATTACTCTAAGTATTTTGCTTGGAACCATGTAAAGGCCTACCGTCTGACCACATTAAGAACTATTGGCAATGATAAACCTTACTGTTGATTAGACGTTATGAATGGCAGCAAGAGTTCAAAGATCGGTAAAACAAGATAAAGTTAACTGATGGATATCACGATTGTATATAATAGAAAAGATAAAAACTTGACAGGTTTCTCGTGTCGTTTGATTATCATCATGAGAAATAAATACATAATGCAACGGCCGTGCATTTCAGTCTGCATGTAAGTTATAAGTAAATCTTTTTGTCTAAGAAGGCACTACGTCCTTCAAACTTAAAACTGATTCGTAAATGTAAATACGTATCCTCTGCCTTCTTTGTTGAAAAAAAGTAACCTGCAATATCTTTTTACTGAACCAGTATCATCGCTTATCTGCATTCGCCACTGTAGCAGAAACCTTGGATTTGCCTTTGTTTTAATTTTGCAGACATCTTGGTGCCATTTTTTGTGGAGGTCATATCTTCTGACTCATTTATTTGAACTCAGCTCTGCAACAGTTCTGGTGCCCAGTGTACCACTGTCTCAGAAGAAAGTTACTTGTTCAGTGACTTTGCCACTGAGTAAAATGATAGTACCCAAGATGCTTTGCACAACTGAATCCAAAACCTTTTCAATAAAGTCGACAGAAGTAGCAGACCAGTCAGTGGCCCTCGTTTATTAAACTTTTTTATTTTTTTGTTGAGGTTTCATAGTGTAGGCCTAGTAAACTTGCACTGCTTTGTTTAACAGTAGTAATTTTTAGTCTATAGGTCATGGCTATCAGTATGTGTTTATTTTCAAACATTAGGATAGAAAATTTGTCACCAATAAAGTGGAGTGGGTTGACTTTTTATATGTTTAATTATAGGTATTGGTTGTCAGCTACACTTAATTACGGTTGCAGTTTAAGATGGTCTTTACTTTTTTTTTTCTATTTGTTCAATCAAATGTATATCTTTTGTATTTCAGGCCCTGGTGCCGATGCTGTTTATGAAGGAAACGCATTCATCTGCAACTAACAATATGGCAGCAAGCACAGATAACGGCAAAGGTCTTAAAGTTCCCAATTCCCTCAAGCCGCTACGGCTCACCAAGAACCTGTCTGTGATCCAATGCCAAGACAAGAGCCCCAACCGACAATGCGTGCTGCTCTTAGCCTGGATGTTAGCAAAGGACCGCCATTTACAGAAGTACAATGCTTACTACACGAAACAGGGTTTCGATGTTCTGTGTGCGCGCCTCAATCCAATGGACCTTGTTTGGCCCGTGAAAGGTAGGTCTACTGTGTGGTAATCGAAGTCGGGTGAATTGTGGGTGAAGAGGTTTTGAAAACGTTGACACGTACCCTGTAGTGGAATTAATTTTGGAGAAATAGGATTCAAACTGAAGCTTGCCTCTCGCCGGCCAAAAAAAACACGCTAGTTAATTTTTGGCCACTGTACTTATTTGCACCTGTTCACAATAAAAGGTTGAAAATGAAAAGTAAAAATTTGCAGCCATAGACTTGAGTCCGGCATCTTGTGAAGTGACTGACTATGGCAAATCCAGTCTCTGGTCGCGAAGTTAGTCTGTTCGTTTTTAACTTCTTGTGAGTGTACTATGTCCAAAAAAGTACAGGTGACCAAAAATTAAACAGCGTTTTTGGTGCATGCTTGTGGGTTCTTTGCGGTCAGGGCAAGCTGCCATTCGAGGTATTATCCAAGTGTTGTGTGTAACAATGGCTGCAATCCTTCTCTGATGGCAGTTGCCACTTACAATTTGGTGGAGAAGATCAACAGTTGACGATTACAATTTCCGTCGTACTCGTGAAAACAGTGATAGGCAATAGAGAATAACGCTTAGATAGGGACAACTTCGGACCTACATTAGTTAAGCGGTTTGCAGCATTGGGATTGTATGTATAAGGGCTGTGCAATCATTGTTTCTAAATCATTGTAGACTGTTCATTGTCAGCGTGGTTAAAAAAAATACGTGCATCAGCATACACGAATTGTCAACAAATCGTCGTTTTTCATGGACGCACAAATTTAAATACCAGCTGTGGTAACGCCGAGGTAAGTTGGTTGGAATTACGACCAAGACAGAACGGAACAAACTGTGGTTAGGTTGGTTGGAAGGACGTAAGACCAAGACATAAACTAAAGCTCGCAAGGTAAGGTTGGTTAGAATACGACCAGTGGCCTACAGAACGGAATGCTCCTGAGTAAGTTGGTTGGAATTAAGGCCAGGACAGAATGGAAAGCTCCTGACTAGGAACCCTTATTTTCCACGATATTTTAAAGCAAAATTTTGCGATAATATTTAAAATGTGCTGTGGAAAAGGTAATTTTGCGACAGAACATGTTGCAAGATTTGCTGAAAAAACAGCAAAAAACTCTAACAATATTGTTAACAGTAAATAGCCTAAAATAGGCCTCGTAAGTGGTGTACAATACGAATCACGTTTTAAAATTTAAATTCCACTTCAAAACAACTGCCAAAGTTAACAAAATTTGTTGGAAAGTAAGTCATAATTTATTTATTAGGGCAAAAATTGCGAATTTTGCGGGGAAAATGCAAATCTTGCGATTGCATATTTTCATTTTTGGCTTCAGCAAATGGCGTACACCTCCCCAATTGAAAAATAGGGTCAAAATTCTTATTAGTAAAGAATTTGCGAATTTTGCGATTTTGCAAAATCGCATGAAGTATGGGGTCCTTACTCCTGACACAAGGTTGATTGCAATTAGATCTAAGACGAGTACAGAAGGAAAGCTCCTGAGGAAAGGTTGGTTGGAATTCAGACCTCAGCCAAGGAAGATGGAAAACTCCCAGGGTAAGCTAGTTGGAATTACGTCCTAAGGTCTAGGAAAGAACGGAATGCTCATGAGGTAAGTTGGTTGGAATTAAGACCAAGGCAGAAGGGAACGCTCCTGAGGTAAGTTGGTTGAAATTTAGACCAGAACAGAAGGAAAGCTTGTGAGGTAAGGTGGTTGGAATTTAGACCAGGACCGAATGGAAACCTCCCGATGTCAACAGGTGGGAATTAAGACCAGGACAGAATGGAAAGCTTCTGGTGTAAGGTTAGTTGGAATTAAGACCAGGACAGAACATAACAGAATACTAGTAACGTAAGACTGGCTTGAATTAAGACATAGGACCAGGACAGAAAGGTCTAAGGTAGGGCTATTGGAATAAAGTCCAGGATATGAAAGCTCCTGAGGTAATGTTGGTTTGAATAAAGACCAGAAAGAACCTAAAACTCCTAAGGTTGGTTGAAATTAAAGCCCAGAACATAAGCCTTTTAATGAAGTAAACAATTACTATGACGATATAAGAATAAAAAAGCCAAGCATTGCACAAGCGTACAAAAAGCACGACGTTTGTAGTTCACCCCGTCATCAGGTGCACAAAATCCACACACGTTTCGTCAACGTGTTAAAAAATACAATTCGTACAGCTTCAGCATAGGGTCGTAAACTTGCTAAGTTGGAAATAGAACAAAAAAAATGATTAAAAAGAACCTAAGCTTAACCTGGGCAAAACCGGTAAGCATTAGGGGGACCAATCGACCTCACCCCTGCAAATGCAGAGGAGAAGTGAAAGCCGGGTGGCTGATGTATCTGAAGCTATATATTTTTAACATGTTGACGAAACTTTTGGTGTGGATTTTGTGCACCTAATGGCGAGGTGAAAGTAACCTAGAAACTTTGTGCTTTTTGTATGTTTGTGAATATTGAATTTTTTTTTGCTACAGTTCTCTAGACGGTTCAAGCGATGGTTGACTGTTGTCTCGGTACGATGCCATAACTTAGCTGAAGGCTGATCAGGGGAGTGTTGGTATTTTGTATGTTTGGTTCAAGTTCCCCGTATTCCCATTTGGGTACATGTGTTATGTTCTATGGAATTCCCTCTCCCCATCCTCTGTTTTGAATGCTCTTTTCCTCGGTACAGTCTTGCAGAAAGCCGATAAAATAACGGACTCTTTGAGGATCTCAATGTTGATCCGAGGGTCCTGACTTCAATGTGCACTCGTTAGTAGTAATTTTTTCTTTTTTTTAGACACAACATTAAGACCACTCAAGGCAAGAGTTTTCTTTTTACTTAATGATTCAGCTCGAACAAGAGAATGTGATCGATCGTCCGACATATAAATTGCATAGTTTTATTTTCCGATTTCTAAAACATTCTATTATTAAGATTGATTGCGTATCATCTAAAGAATGGTTTGACTTCATTGATTGCACCTACTACAAAAGTAAATATTAATTGACAAGTTCAATTCACACTGTTGCACTGTGCTCTTCTTTCTTCAATTGTACCTCTTCCCCCTCCCCCAACCCCTGCCCGCTTTTGTAAGTCTGAGGGACTATGAACTTAGCTTCATTAGGTACCTATACATTTTGTTGTGCAATACTAATATTTGTTTGATGATATGATACGGGGAGGAGATACTTGCTCTTTATATTTAGGCTTGCAAACCAACTAAAAACCATTAAAACGCCCCCAAAACCTACAAATTAACCTGCTTGCTTGTCTTTTTCTCTTTTTTCACTCATTGACTCTCATCCGTGTATGATACCAGGGCTCGCTATCATATTATCACGACGCCCCCCTGTACTGTTACAGGACTTCATTACCTAAATGTAGTGTTGTGTAGTACTAATACTTTTTTGATATCAGAGCTCAGTGTGGTAGTACAACGATGCCAAACTGTACTGTATGTAGAAGTATGTAAGTTTCAAGGAAATGTGTAGGTGGAAAGACGGGTGGATCTCTTCTGTGGATTCAGGCTGCCATTGTTTACTTATCTTATTGAAGAATTCAACCATTGTGGCGAGTTTCAGTGGGCATTGGACGCCACTCTCCACGTGTGAGCGTTCACCACCAGGCGTCGCATGTGTTCAGTAATGAGTTGAGTATGAAACGAGAGTGCGAGAGCGTATGGCCGCAACTTCTAGAACCGTAATCGTAATTCGTGCGTCTAAAGCATTTATTGTCATAGTAAATGCCAATTGTTAGACATCAACCGACTGAGTTTATCCGAGGCAATCCCACGGAAGCACAGAGGACGAAAGCTTGCCGCACCATGGCAATACTTTAAATGCACGTAAATAAAAAAATTCACACACTGGAAATCCTCAAATTAAAAAAATAAATACGTACACAAGAAGTGATGGGCAGTTCTTGAATTTTCTGAATCCGCATTCAACCTTAAACATTTGTTAATAAAAAGTTGTGTGTTTAATGTACAGACCCTGTACTGGATTTGTGCTTGCACCTTTTGGAAAACGAAAACGGGTTGAGGGGAATCGCTGAGTCACGTTGGCGAAAATGGAATTGTGCATTCGTTTACTCCGCATCATCCTAAACAAAACAGAGTTGGACAATTGGATGATGTAATTAGAAAATGTATGCTGGTATTTTTCTTAAATAAATGGGTTCATAGTCAGGTCTTGATTCTAGATTTTAAACCCCAGTAGCGCTGTGGTGTCGTCATTATTAATTTGCAATGATACTGGTGCTATCAAAAGTTGGTACAACAGTACCTTAAATCACCGAGTTAACACCCATGTATTTTAAATTTAGCAATTTGGACCAGGCTTGTGCTAATGCCCGCTCCCTTTTGAAGCAAAGGTCACCCCGATCCGTTACTTGCACTCAATCTGTAAGTTACTCCCTTGTATTAAGCAAAAGTAACTTGCTGAATACAAAAAAACATTGAATACGGTATTGATTTTCTCCATTTTTTTTAAACTGTAAGCTCCCTTCCCCTTAAAAGCCACAAAATGTCACTCGGTGATTTACGGTGTACAAGTTTAGCCAAAAGTCCCATTTGTGGGTAGGTTAGTCACACGATTCGAGCCAACATTCTGTTGGTTAGGAAATGACGCTAACCACTGGGCTGTTATTGCATACTTTGCACAGGGCCTTGGACACTCCTCGTAAAGCTTGTGATATGTGCTTGGGACTTTTAATTGTTTTTTTGTCCCATTTGTAGTTTGTTTCCCACAGGACACCGTCCCAGATTAAGGGTTAATAAGCCATTTTGCATGTACAATATCCAGTTAAGCCTGTATAATGTCTTTGCGCCACTCTTAGACAATAACACCATTTATACAAATTGCTAAGATGACAGTTTTTATTTTATTTCAGGTAGTCAAATTGTGGCGAAAGACGTCCTGCGCATACTGGAGACACAGACACAGTACAAGTCGATTCTTGTGCATGGATTTTCAGTTGGGGCCTACCTCTTCGGCGAAATCTTGGCCTTAATCGAGAAGGACATGCAAAAATATGCTCCTCTTATGGATCGCTTTGTTGGCCAAATCTATGACAGCGCAGTCGACTTTGAAGGAATCCCGTCTGGCTTTCCTAAAGCGACCGTCAACAATGTTTTCTTGCAGAAACTATTTGAGTTGTACTTGAAGTAAGTATAATGGGGTGGAATTGTGAAGTATGCTTCTACAAGGTTAAGGCTGTGGTAGCATAAATGTATTATTTATATTGTGTTGCTTGTAGTGTATAAGTATTTCTTAATTCATGAAGCTGTTGTGTTCACTCAAGGATTTGTTGGACGCTGTTAGGTACTCTGAAAACTAAACTATTAACTTAATTTTGCCTTTCTGAATAGACTTGAGTTTCAAGATATTTGGGATGAAAGTACGTTTTACCAGGAGTTTATAGAGAGTTGCGTTGACCAGGCAAAAGGTAGAAAGACTTTCACTTACGTCGTGTTAACAACAGAAGTGACTCACCAACTACGACTTTAAAAAAAGTTTTAGCCCGTAAGCTAGAATGAAACAGCTTTCTGAAAATTTGGAACTTTTTCCCGTTTTACCTGTGCGACAAAAAACAAACCACGTATTTAAGGGGCATGGAATCGCTAGCATTTCTGCATGAAATTTGGGCAGGTACATCACTCTCAAACCCAAAAATCGAGTTTATTCATCAGCCGGTAATTTGACCACCTAAACAGTAAGTGGCATTGCCAAAGTAACCAACAGACTCTGCCTGACACATAACAACTGTAAACAACAAACTCAGTCTGATGCACACATAGCGCTATGATGACCGCATTATTTGAATAATTTCCCCCAATGTAGATAGCACAAACAGCGATGTAAGAAGCAGAAAAAAACACATTTAGTAGTAGCCTGAAAAAGATAAGGAGTACCATAAATAACAATGAATTAGTGGAGTGTTTGAGTTCGAATAAGAGTTTCACAGTTGCGTTGATAACGATGTTTTCCTGATAATTTAACACCTTTTTTTTGGATTTATGTCTTGTCGAAAATTCGCAGAATACTGATGAGTTCGGAATTTGCGCATCAAGAAAGCTTTTTCCTATAGTTATTGAACATTCAAACAATGATGGTAGCATTTTTCTTTGTATCCAAGTTGGCATTGGTTTCCATTAGCTGCAGAAACCAAGGGCCAACTAGATGCAAATTCGTATAAAAGTTACAAAAATACACTTAATCTCAAACAACGGAAATTTGGTACAAACTCTTCCAAGTGTCTTCCATCAGGCATTTTTTGAAGATGTTGTTGCGCTCCGGTTTACATAGTTCCTAGTGTTGCTTTTGTTTTCAACTGGCAGTCAGTTGGGACTCCAATATTTATCGGGCTGACTCCACCTGCTCGCTTGTGGAGGTCTTACAAGGTACTGGATCCCAGGTGGCGATGGGGCCTGAATATTCATCAGCTCGTAGTCTTCTTTTTCGAGTGCCTGAGTAGCTCAAGCCCTCTTAGGTGCCTTTCTCTAGATGAGTTTGAGACAATTAAGGTTTGTTTGCTCCCAATCGATCTTGTGTTGTGTGTTCAAGTGGCAAAGTGCGACAGACTCCATTCTCTTCCTTCTTATTCGGTAAATCTGTCATATGCTGACGTACACGATTCCGCACTCCCTTCCTCGTCTCACCCACGTAAACGGCATCGCATCTACCACACTGCACACGCCCTCTCTGGTGTTTTGAAGCTCCATCAGCTTCTCTTCCTCGATCATGCAGTCCACGCTCCCCTGGCTTTAACCTTAACCGGCTCAGTCTTCCGTGTTGCCAGTCGTTCTTTCAGTGCTTCATCGTTCCTGAAAAGGTGTCAAAACCTTGTTGATGCAAAATCGGCTGAAGCTTTTCACTGACACTCTCAAGTTACGTGATGCTTACTCTCGGACTCCTTCCTCATGCACCACCTCTCGGGTCAGCGTCCTCCCTGCGTCTTGCAGAGGGAGCCCGTTAAAGAATTGGCCTCACTTACGTTGAGGGTGTCAGTGAAAAGCTTCAGCGTATTTTGTATCAGCAAGGTTTTGCATCCTTTAGGAAAAGTGAAGGACTGAAAGAACAACTGGCAACATACACGACCGAGCCGGTTAAGGTTAGCGCAAGGGAGATGGATCGCATGATCAAGGGAAGCTGACAAAGGTTAAAAACACCAAAGAAGGCATGTACCGTGTACTGTGCGTGGATGCAATGCAATTTACGTTGGTGATATGAGGAAGGATGTGCAGAATCGTATGCATCAGTGTATAGCCGATTTGTAGAGTGTGAAGGAAGAGAATGGGCGCCGCACTCCACCACATGGATTCAAACATAAGATCGATTAGGAGCAAAAAGAAATCTTAATTGTATGAAACTCAACTAGAGACAGGCACCCAAGAGGGCTTCAGTCTTTAATTATGCACGCACACATAAAAAAATAAAATGAGCTAATGAATATCCAGGCCCTTCACCAACTGGAATCCAGTACCTTGTAAGAGAAAGACCTCCAAAAGCAACTTAACGAGCAGGTGGAGTCAGCCCTATAAATATTGGGAGGCCCCACCGTCCGCTAGTTTCAAACAAAAGCAACAGTAGGAACGATGTATACCGGAGAGCAGCACATTAAAAAACGCCTGATGTAGACAGTTGGAAAGAGTCATCAACCTCTGAAAAGAACTATCGACAATTTGTGGAGTCTGTGCAGTTTGATATCGAGCGTAAGTATGAACTCAGAAAGTTTTTTTTTTTTGTTTGAATGTCTTTGAACCTTAATGTAATGGAGTAAAAAGCACGGTAACAGATTATGTGAAGGCAAACCATAATAGCCTAATCGAATTCACACACTTCAGAAAAAGTATGCAGTCGACTCGCACCCTGCATTACAACTCCTATGTTGATGCCCACTGCAAAAGTAATGTAGTAATAAATGAAGTTAAACGTGCTGTCTCACAACACCAGTAATGCTTGGAATGGCAACTGAACTCCTATTATCCCAACACCTTCTGCCCTCCAGCGCCCTCCAGCGCCGCACGCTGGCAGGCGGAAGGCCATGTTGCCAACTTCCGGTCAGAACTCGCTCTCACTCGGTGGCATGGCTTCCCCATGGCCACACGAGCTCGTATAACAGAACTGCAGTAAATGAATCAATCAAATGAAAACCATCTTGATTCCATCAATTTGGGCACGGACTAAAGAAGATGCGAACCCTACAATTTTAAAAGGCTCATGACGTCGGCAAGAAATTGTTATAGTAAAGCAGGAACAATAACGTACAGTACTGGACAATAAAATTTAGACAGTTTAGAAGGGGTAGCTACAAGTTTACATCGATCAATCATGCCTGGTTATGGGAAATGCTAGATATAACGAAGTTATGAAATTCAATAAACGAATAATAATAACCGCAATACTATACCTCCTATTGCAACTGAAAAAATAAAATTTGTGAACACAGAATGAAGTCAGTCAATCACGTAAACTGCAAATCTCTATTTATGGAATCTGGATAGGCCAAGAAAATGTGGTGGTTTGTTCAGTCTCAGAAAAAAAAGGATCGTTATGCATGACAAAACCTATCTTTAAAGTCATAAATTAACTTTAAAAGTATTCCCCCACCTAGTTGTAAATATAAATAGAGCAATAGTTTTAAAATTGATTTTGTTTTCAAAGTCGACTTTGCAGTTTTGTTTTAAAGAAATGCATTCAAAAAACATTGAATTTAGGAATAAAAAAAGCCGTGGAAAGACAAGTCGCCGCGCGGGGGGGGAAGACCAGGGAAAAAACAGCCAATGGGGGGAAAAACGAGGAGAAAGATTGGCGCGAAAGAAAAATGGGAAAATGAATGGACAAACAGCCGAAGGTAAAAAAAAAATGCCGCGGAAAAAAAGACACGGGAGATACCGTAGGGTAATTGCCGAAGTAAAACAATCCGAGGGATAAAACTGAAGAAAGTAAAAAGCAAAAGGAAAAAACCGTTTTCTAGTGAAATTCTTACCTAGGTTTGTTTAATATCTTCGTAATGCGTGGTGCAGTGGCAACCCCGACTACTACACTGTCGCTGAGGTTGGCGCTAATGACCTAGTTGTCAACGCGCCCTTAAGCCTCAATTCCCCCCACCCCACCCAACCTATGAGAACAAAACACTGAAGAAAACTAAGCCGAGTTTGTTTCCATTGGTTTTTCCGTGGCTACTTTATCCTTTGACTTTTTTCAGACGACCTTTGTTTTTGTAGCTTCCAATATTAACTTATTAACTTCTTTGTCTTGCGTATAGCGAATTTGATTTCAACAAACGCAAGCCCCTACCCCCTTTTTTTATATACGTAAATATTTGGTTGGTTTGGGGCGGGGATTGCCCAAGCCTTCTCCAACCCCCTCACCCTCCTTTGGTGATTTCGCCACTGGTTCGGTCAATAGTTAAGGAAAAGTAAGGCCAACGTTTCCGGAATTTTCATTTGCAGCTTGCATTTTGTCGGTGAATATTAGTTAACGAAGTAACGTGATTAAAGCGAAAACCATCACTATTTTCTCACACCCACGAAAGACTTAAAGTGCCAATGTTTAAACCGCACCAAGCCTTCCCTTATCCAGACTAAATCATTAAAGCTCGGTCTGCAAATCATCCGCAAATCGTCTGCAAACCGGCTTGCTCAGTCTGCAAATCGTCGCTTCCTTAACCGTCTTGACCTGCATGCGAGAAATGGACTCGTTGTCCAAGAGTGTCTAACAGCTAAAATGGACTTAAAGTCGTAATTATTTGTCGTAACAATGTATCATTCACTCAACCTGCAACATGAAATACGCATATTCGTCTTTTCTGAAAGCAATATCTTAAAACAATCGAACTATCGCAGCCAATGACGCCCTGCAGGGAGTAATCCATAAAGGAGCGCAACAGAGAAGCCAACATTTTTCTGTCTAAATTTCGTTGTCCAGTACTGTACCTAACACCGAGCCGTGGATAGTTCCACTGCTTACACATACCTTCAACTGATCGGTTCCGTCATTGACATCTGTTTCAGTCAATGCCCGGCCTTTAATCCGTTGTAGAGTGGGACCAGTAATACCAAACCTTTGTTGCTTGTGGATATGGAGAGCATGTGGAACGCAACCGAATGCCTTAACGCAGTTCATGATAGCTGAGTAAAAGCAAGTAAATTGGATGAGTAACTTGCCCTAAAAGCCGTGTTGGATGTGGTCAAGTAAATCTTGGCTATTGATATGGCTGTTGATTTGGCGATTGACATCGCGTTGCACTTGTCTAAAATTGTGGTGCAATTTGCGATGCGATACCGTTTATTTCGATCCCCGTTAATAAGTTGACAAGCAGTATAAAATTATGATGAACCTTGATTATCCGAAAGCGTTCATTATCTGAACACCCATTATCATGAAAATTTCACAAATTTGACCGGTTTTCAGACAAGGATGATTCATCAAGCTTGTTCTATGTCCGTTTTCGGATGCAATTTGATCCAAATGCTGCTTAAAAGCATAGTTTCCTAACGCAGATTCCCCTCAAATAAAAGTGTGATTTCTTGGTTTTGCTTGTTAATTCAGTTATCCAACAAATTCGATTGCACATTTGGGCATAAAAAATGATCGTTTTCGTTATACTGGGGCTTTAACACCTTGGCTACCGAGGGCTTTTTTCCAATTCCTACCCACAGCCCAAGAGGTATACACAATAAGATTATATGTTTTGCCAATTATTTTGTATGGTGACATTATCAACAAGTGAAGACTATTACAAAAATATGTTCAAATTTTGTGGCGTATATATACGTCATTGGGCTATTTTAAAGATGATCTAATCACAGCCCAATGACGTAAATATAGGTCACAGTAAAATAGGCCTTTATTCTAACTAAATCCACATTATTTCACAAGATAATCAACTAATTAATTGAACTGTGCATGAAAAATTCATTCTGTGAGTTATTTTATAATAAAATACCTCCGTTTTGCCAACACCAGAAAAAATCCGAAATGGCAAGCACCTATCTAGGCCCAATGACGTATATATACGTCATGATTTACCAGGCCCACTCTTTTTTGACCACTCTTGTTGTATTTTATCACTCTAAAGTGCTATCATTTGATTTTTTTCACGACGTATATATACGTCATTGGGCTGTGGCAGAAGTTTACCATGACGTATATATATACGTCATTAATAGCCAAGGTGTTAAACAATACAATTCAACAATGCCACTCTTTGGCACCAACAATGGAGAACTCCTTCCGCCTTCAGTGACGCATGTTGTTATTTACAACAATGAAAAAGTTTGCATTGTTGTCGGGCTACTTGAACCTCGATACAGTGCGATCATTTTTTATGCCCAAAGGTGTACATTGGCTGTCTAATTGGGATTATCCCGTGATCCCCACTAGATTGGATAATAGAGGTTCTGCTGTATCCTACTTGCTTCTAATTCTTGTAAAACTTACACGCTACTCATTATTCACCTGGAATAAAAAAAAAAAGTTGAGCTCGCACAGTCTTATTCCTAATCCTAGCTAATGAATTTGTTTGTTTTTACAGTTTCCATATGAAGACCTTTTATTCATCTGCGACCAAGCACTATCTCAAGTCGTCTCACATGTTTCACAATAACTTGGTTCACGCTCCAGCTCTTTTCCTCTTCTCCAAGGATGATCCCGTAGGAACGGCTGAGGGCAACTTGCGAGTCCTTCGCAAATGGGAGATGAATGGGGTATCCATTACAGCTAAATGCTGGGATAGCTCGCCGCACGTCAGTCATCTTTATCATCACCCCGACGAATATTTGGAAGAACTTAGCCGGTTCCTTGATAAGCTTGGTTTTCTGGCTGAGCCCCATCGGCGAGCATCTAAGATCTAATTGCATAAGGTATGTTTTGTAGGATGACGTTACGTAGGTTTTTGTGCAGTTGGTGGGAAAATCTCTACTTTTTAAAATTTGAATGAAATGCTCAGTTTAGAAATAAAAAAAAGGGACAACAAACTTACTGTCATGGTGTAGGAATTGTGCTAAAAACCATACATGCAAAATCTACCGTATCCTGGTATCTTGGATACCCGACAAAATCGCTGTCATTAGGCAAAATCCGACAAATCACGTAATTTGTTGTACACTTTCACCCAGTACTGTAGCTGAGAAATCTGGGGCCCTCCTGCAAGAAAAAATCCGGGGCCCCTATGTTATTACAGGGTGAATTCAGAAATTTTCGGTACGGTGTCAGTGCCAGCTATTTGTTGTAAGCTACATTATTACCATTTATCATGAATTATACAAAGAAAATTTTTTTTTCGGTATTTTAATTTTTTTTTTTTTTTCGGGGGTGGAAGGGAGTAAAGGTAACAAGTAAAATGGAGCCTCCTGACCGGCAAATACAACCACAAGTGCATACAAGGTCACAATTTTAATTTTCAACCGGTAACTTCCAGTCTTGGTCACCTACAACGAATAAAAACGCCACTAATGATGTACACAATGAACAGTAAACAACCAGAAAAGTACAAAACATCAACACTAACAATAAAAATGATTTAAGATAATAAAAACATCAAAATAGTGCTGCAACAACACTGATGTAGGTAACCAAGACCGGAAGTTACTGGTTGAAAATTAAAATTATAACCTTGTATGCACTTGTGGTTTTATTTGCCAGTCAGGAGGCCCCATTTTACTTGTACCCTTCAACCACAAATTTAAGTTTTCTCAAGAGTAAAGGTAAATTTTTGCTTGGCCTTGCATTTCTGAAAATTCGAGTTGCTCGAACACATTTCAAATCAAAGAACTAATACATTAATTGCAACTTTGAATTGCAAATTGCATGAAAGGCGAAAAAAAAACCCACGAGTTTCATCTTACTATAGGCACTCCACAAGTGCACGGTTTCATTAGCCGACCATCCACATTTATCGTTTGTACAGAAATGAGATCCCCCCCTCCCCGTTTAGGTAGATACGATTGGCTGAAAGTTGTTCATTATTGTTCAACACAAACGATAATTCCGTTATTTTCTATTCTTTATCGAGTTGCTAGTTATGGTTCATAGGAACTAAGGAAACAAACTGTTAGTTCCGCTGGCCAGCTCATCACGGCATAATTTTGTGACGACCTGTAAGACGATACTGCTGCAGTCACGTTGGCTGGCTGGTACAATGACACAGTCAATCACTTCGATTTGTAGTCAAGGTGGGGTGGGTGGGACATTTTTAATGCATACTACTAAAAGTAATTTCTGCAACCAATGAATTCGTGTAGGTTTTGAGAGAGTCAGGCAAGCTGTCGGGTTTTGTTCTAGCTGGCAGTTCGTGTGTCTAATCGTTTGGAAGATTCAGTAGTTACAGAAAATTCAGCTCGGAAATCTGGGTCCCTGCTTTCACCTAAAAATATGCTTTACATCGGACAATTTTACATTCTGGATACCGGACACTTTGGTAGATTTTGCATGTATGCTAAAAACTAACACTCTACTGAACCGAACAAACTGAGCCGAGTGTGGCTGAACAATGGGCGTTCGGTTCGGTATTTGGCCTTTCAAAAGAAAAATTTCCGCACGTATTTCAACTTCTAGTCGACGGATTTTGATGTTTTAATATACCATTTTTGAAAGTTTTTTTGCCAGCTTTCTTTCGGTCCATGCCAGCTTTCTTTCGGTCCCTGCCAGCTTTCTTTCGGTCCCTGCTAGCTTTCTTTCGGTCCATGCTAGCTTTCTTTCGGTCCCTGCTAGCTTTCTTTCGGTCCATGCCAGCTTTCTTTCGGTCCATGCCAGCTT
>JAHWFP010212906.1:45623-60095 GCA_023313725.1 Lithobius niger
GTCCGTGCCAGCTTTCTTTCGGTCCGTGCAGCTTTCTTTCGGTCCGTGCCATCTGTCTTTCGGTTCATGCCAGCTTTCTTTCGGTCCAGACTGCAAGTTCCTAGCTTTATCTGTTCAGAAGTTATGAGGGGGAAATGTAAAAGTAGAGGAGATTTCGTTGTTCAAACCGAGTTTCCATATCTGTGCACTTATAAGACCATACGAAAATACCTACATTTCTTAAGAAACTTGTAATTAGATAAGTATACGAATCTTTGCGAACTTAGTTCTTTTAATTTTATTTTAAAGGTTGATTGGTTTGGTACATTTTTGTTCGGTTCAGAAGTGTTCAGTGTTTGACTCATTTGAGGTTCGTTCGATTTGGTTTGGGGGGGGGGGGGTCGAGATCCCCCTGCTCGCTATACCCTGGAATACTCCGGAGTGGGGGGTGGTGGCACCGGGAATGCAAAGCGGGGGGCCCCCCCCCCCCCCCCCCCTCACTTTCTGTTCTTCGTGGATGTCTACTTTGACCTTGGGTGCACAACTGGAACATATTCAGAGGAGTAATGGGGTCTCGCCTTCAACACCTTAGAACTGAGTTCTTTTGTTTGAGCAATGAGGACCTGGCTAATCGGTGATAATAATGGGAAAGATAGTGGCTGTTTTATTGGACATCATGGCCGTGTCATATGGAGAACCCACTCTCGCACCCTGATGGAATAAGTTTCCCAGTTGTTCGGCTTGTATCTGGCGTTTTGTGTGACGCTGCTGCAAGACTTATTGTGGGGAAGTTGAACGTCCAGGCAAACGAAATTTCACGGACAGAAAAAGTCCCACAACAGAATGGTTGTTATGCTCCCAGGTTTGCCGGATGGTCTCTCATCGGTTGGGAACACCTTGGGTGGACCTGTTCAACAGACAAAGCCAGAATATGTCCGCCTGTTTTCGGGCCCTCCAGCGGGGGCAATGGACAGTTCCAGCATCTCGTAGTAGGCGATGTTGGATTACGCCTTCTTTCCGTTTGTTATCCTTAAGAAAGTGCTGAAAAATAAATCGGGTCTCAGGGCTCCTGCGTCGTGAAGGCCTGGCTGTGGTCGACGGCACCCTGGTTCACAGATCTGCTGGATTTTAGGAAACCAGATCTGCTCATCCAACATCGGGGACGAACGTTTCATCCAAGTCGGGCCATTTTTCATCTGTACGTGTGGAGACTGAAGCTTAGCCTTACAGATGCGGGCTTTTCATTTACAGTGCTTCAAAGCCTCGGGGCTAATGAAGGTGTATGAGGTAAAATGGCGAAGCATGGTGCAGTGAGAACTTGGTGCATTCCTGCGACCCTTTGGTAACAAGCCTGGTGAATTTCCAGGCCAGCTTATTTCCAATTGCCATCAAGTGATATCAATGGTGATCAACTCTGTATTGTCATGTGTTGGTTAAGTGGAGAACAGAACGCAGCGTGGTGAAATCTATTTTGGTTCAGGCTTTCAGGAACCTCCAGCCTCGGATCCGTTATCATTTTCCCAACTAGGACCTGCCTCTGCTGCTGGCCAGCTTATCTGTGGCCCCTTATGAACCTTTGCGCAGATCCTCACTCATGATGATCTTGCTCAGAAAATGGTTTTTCTGGTGAGACTGCAGACCGACTGCCAATGCTAGCATTGTGGAACTTGACTCAATACTACATCTTATCGTTTTGTGGTCGAACTTTCGTACCGGCACATTTGAAATTTTGAAGACTGACGGGAAATAATGGAGAGGAATGTCGCCGGAAATAGGGGAAGGGGAATGTGAAAGCTTGATAAGAACTATTATGCTAATGACTAGAATAAAACCTCTCATAAACCCCGAGCTTAAAATTCAACCTGGACATTTATTTAGTTTTGAACATATTATACATAAAAATTCCTCTCGGCTCAATTAATGTGACTGAGTAAAATGTACACTGAAATTGATAAAACTGTAGCTCATTACAATTTACAGAACTTGCCTGAATCATTCGACGGGTTACGGCTATCACAGTGAAGACAATTTCACAACACAGATTCAACACATTTTGTACAAACTGGAAATGTCCGCCCTCACATGAGTTCTTCAGGATTGTAAAAAAGAGCGTCGGTCAGTCTTTCAACACCGCATGAGGAATTGGCAAACGAGAGCGTCCACACGCCCGTCTTCTCGGCACAGTCCACGAGACCCGTTTGCCCTGTGAACCGCGTACTCCGTCACGTACGCTACGTTACGGCCAAGTCGTGCAAAACGTTTTACGACATCAGTCATGTGACATAAAATCCGATCCAGGTGAACATAGTTAAAATAAAACAGGAAGTAGGAAACACAAATTACAATTTACGATAAAACGTAAATTACCTGTCAAATTAATGTACAAGTAAAAGGAAAGCATCTCGAGACGAATGAGTCGCCTCACCCCGAACGTCCCAAGTGACGTCACGCATCGTGACAGTTTGGAATTGAAAACCGGTGGTGATTGAAGCCTCCAGATTTATCTGGAGTTGGAACTGCGTCCCAATTGCTTGCTATGCTAGTTGATCCATTAAATCGCTATGCACTATAAACTGAATGTTGGCGTTAGATGGGGCACTGATAACTCTCAAAGGCTACAATTGCCGCAAGTTTCGAATTCCAAGCGATACGATGTAGTGAGTAAAGTTCCACAAACCTAGAAGTTTGTACCTGAAGAAGACAAACGAACAGCTTTCCATGTCGTCTATAGTTTGTCGAAAATTTCCGTTTCGAGTTATATTTCGAGTTTCCGTTTCTGTTTCGAGTTTCTCCACTTTTAAAAACGGGCGTTGTTTGTGAAAGAACCATTTATTTAGTTTTTAGTGCCCTTCTTCGTACTTTCGTCATATCGAGATACTGTGCCGTAACACAGGTTGTTTTGTAATCCTGGCGGGCCGATTAGTTTATTTCTACCCGAGCCAAACCTGAACCAATCATTTAACGTAACTGGCTGATACCAAATCCTGATCCCGATAACCGATCCCAGTTCCCAATTAACCGAAAACAGTAGTACTGAAGTACGTCTTTATAAAAAAAAAAATTACTTTTGAAAGCATTGCATTAATAATGCATAGGCCTAAATGCACATAATTATTAAAGAAGGTATTGGTTTAAAATAATATTGCATATACTGCAATCATTTTAAAACACAAAAACCCCAGTAAAATTTAACACATTGCCTTGTATTTTCTAAACAATAAGAGACAGCTGCTTGGAGTTTGGACCATTGGGAAGCTGGTGAAAAAATCGTCAAAATGCTGATTCAAACGTCAAAATTGGTCGACAATTTGGTTTATCGATCTATCTGGGTTTTCGTGAAAAGAGGACTAACGCTATGCCAGAAAAGAAACAACCAAAAACAATGATTGGTTTAGCGAATTTTCGCTAGTATAATATGCTTACAGAGAACATCCAGTACCTTCAAGGTAGTGGATGTTCTCTGTAAGCATATTATCCACCCAAAACCATAACTGGTAAGAGAAGCCGCCAAGTTTACAAAAAGGGTCGGCTTTTCAAAGTAGTGATATCATTCAACCAGGGCTCCCGAGGTTAACGTTAATCAAGGTAGTGGATGTTCTCTGTAAGCATATTATACTACCTATAATTCGCTAAACCAATCATTGTTTTTGGTTGTTTCTTTTCTGGCATAGCGTTAGTCCTCTTTTCACGATTTCTTTGGCCAGAGTAAAATGAGCCTGTCGACTTTCAAAATATCTGGGTTTTATCTACCGATCTGAATTCGGATCGCCCCAGCCTTATTGTTTTGTCATAGTTGATTTAATACTATATTCTTTTCCTTGTCTTTCAAAGGTATGTGCCAGGTGCACTGAAAAGGATCGTCATACTAAACAGAAGCTTTTTAAGAAATCATGATAGAAGTAACCACGTGGTAAAACTACAATTACTTTTACATAGAATTTATCTATTTTTTCTTTCTCATAACTCTACGCAATATACATTTTGACACTGTACTTCACCAGAATTGCTTAATACCTATGTACAGCTTTGGCTCAATGTAGCCTGAAACACAGCGAGAACTGTCTGTAATCCCGATCTAAGTAAGAATGTCTGTTGATGGACAACATTTTGCGAAACGGCATTGTACTGTGAGGTACTTCTTTGTTGAAAACGGGAAAAATAATTTGTGATGTCGACGTGTTTAAAACTGTACTAATCATAGTGGTCGTGCGAAACGGTGAAAGTTTTGTCCTTTAAAATGTTGACACGGGATTTGAGCGAAAGCCCGGTTGTTAAGGACACAAGTCGACGAGGTATTCAGTCATTTTGTCCAGTATATTGGTTAAAAGGTTACATTCATTATATCACAAACTTGGATACTGAAAAATAATGAATATACTGTGAAACTTTCTTTTCTGGAAAATGCTGAAAATTCGTCTTTAATCTTAGATTACCGCACAAAATGACGTTTAGTCGTGGAAAATATATATTTTTCACGGCTGTTATTTTTCTTCATTTATGCCTGACCTTTCATGGTTCGATTGCTAGTTTAAAATACGTGTAAACTTACAATTTTGACGAAGTATAATTTTGGAAGTACCTAGCAGTTACCGAAATACGCCACTCGAATAGTACTGAAAATACTTAAGAAAAAGTAAACTTGTTTCTGTACAGATTCAGTGTTTAATTTCACGTGCTCGGTTGGGTAGACGCCATTTTGGCAAAAGATTAACTGATTTTCATACTTAAATGCATCAGTGTTTTTTTTCTTGTGTTTTTTCGAGTTTTTCTTTTGGTGCAAATCTCAAATTGATGGCTTGAACTGTTGGGTAAAACCAACAAATAATTTTTTTTTTAAATTACTGTAGGTCCATTGTTTGACACCGATGTACGTAAACGTTTTTTGAGAATTTGCTTAGCCGTAATGGAAGGGAATTGACGTATTATAGCCCATACTATGTAATTTTATTCTGTGCTAAGCCCAAACAAAGTACAAAAGAAAACTGGTTCTACGCGAGGTGAGTTTTTTTTTTTTTTTTTACATTTAACCACATGCAAGTTCTTTTTTTACTAACTGACTGTCAAAAAAAAAATTTTTAAATAATGGATACTTCTGCAAAATTTGTCAGAAACCATAAAAAAAAATCTGTGGCGCTTCATAGGTGATGCGACGGCACCCGAGAACCATTTTTATAACTTTGTTAGGTCTAATCACAAAAGTTTTAATTTTGTAAGCTGTGAAATTGCCTCGTCAAAAACAAGACCATAAAATTCTGATAAAACTTTGGTAAAATTCCCATCACAGCATTGAATACAGAGATGACCGAAAAAAAACTTTAACTGCAATAAATTCTGAAAATTCGCACGGATAAAGAAGCGGGGGTGGGGGAGCACTTGGGAAGAAGGAAGGCCCCGTAATGGGCATTCTATCTTGTTTGGTGTAGATTATATCTTGTAACTGTTAAGTCCATTTGTCACGTTGCTGTATTTGCATATGAAACTTTTAACCTTTACTGTGATCTGAACACTTTGCTTGCACTGTTGCTTTTGTATCAAAGGGAATCTGGAGTGTGAAATTCCTCAGTGCACGCTGTATTCAGGTCTAGCGCATGTATTGTATATATTTGTAGCACCTTGGTAAAACTGGAATATTAAAGGTTTCTTTGTTGAGAAGAAAGTTAAGTAGTTCGGGTTGCATCGATGTTGGATTCTTTTCTGTGTATATGCTGCTTATGACGAATGCTGAGGAAGTAGTAAGGGCTACAAAAATGTAAAGTTTGGTTGTCATAACCCTACCGACCCTCCTTTTTCCTTCCCGTCCTACTTTTTTTTTCATCTTTTTTATCCCACTAGGTGATGTCAAGTGAAGGATACTCATTTTACCAGCAGTGAAGGGTACTCGAGTGAATGATACTCATTTTACTTATTCTTTGTTAGGCCATGCAAAGTTAATTGTTCATTTTACAGGCGCGTGCGGGTGCTTTAAATTATCGCGGATCAAATTTTTTTATCTCAATCTTGGTCCACCTGCTAAAATTCATATTTTCGCCAACTTTTGACCCCTTTTGACGTTCCAGTATACCATTTTAACCGGCTCGAAACGAGCTTTCCAGTGGTGTTAATTTCAAGCCTCTAACTCAAACCACTGAGAAGTTATTTGGCAAAAACTAAAATATTTTTAATACTAAACAACATAAATACCATATTGGCAGAATATTATACTTTTTTTGGCTGCCGGCATACTCTATTAGCTTTGAGCTAGGTACGTGACAAAGAAATGTGGGCAGTTATATAAAAAAAAAAATAAAATAAAATGCCTGGTTGACTGGTGCTTCAATTTTCAACCTTGCCCGTAAACCAAACAATTTTTTTTTTCGTGGCCCTAGCCTTGTATTATGTGTGGGTTTTTCGCTGATTGTTTCCCGCCCGTTGCACGGGGTTTCCTCCGGGTACTCCGGTTTCCTCCAGCGGCAAAAAACAATTGATACGATGGTGGTTCCTTGCACTTAACAGTTGCTGCTTGGACCTCCCAAAAACTCTAAGCTAACTGGCCGACGTCTACTATGCTAGAACTTAAAAACCCAAAAAAGAACGTAAAACTGGGTTTGTTAAAACAACTGTTGGCTATTTTATTGATTCAAAAAAAAAAGTAATGAAAAAAATGCTCCTACTATCGAACTTAGTTTTTATTTCAGTGTTGCAGCAACTAAGCTCCTTTTTCTTCACTGAGGCCAAAATATAGGATGTCTTCCTGATTGGGATCGGCTAATAATAACCTCTAAAAAAAAAATAGAAATCTGTTTGCTACAAACTGTGAAATACTTATCACTAGAGGCCCGTATTTTAACATTTAAGCGTCTCATGGCTTGAACTTTACCACCATAGCGAACTATCGTCCAAATCTCTGCCACAAAAGGCAAAATGAATAACTTAGAATTTTTGAAAATATCACTTTAGGCCTATAGAAAATAAACACTTAGATTGTAAGAAACTTCTATCTGCTTTGTTTCATAAGTCGTCACTGAAAATAGATTCGTTGCTGAGAAATGCCTTAAAACATTTTGATGGCACTGAGTTAGGAAATACTTATTCAAATGGCAAACTATTATGTTTTTGAAGATTGCCGTATTTAGACAGGTCAGAGATGCTATTTGGTCTTGTGTCCTATTGAGTTGTAGGCCAGGGCAGTACTTTGCTGAATGTGGTCAGGTTCCTAGGGAACCCTGACAAAGCTTGCATTTTGTTGCTGGACTTCGTATTTTTCTTTTTTTTTTTTTAGCTTATGAAGGTGCCTCTGATTGGCAAGAAAACTCGTAAGAACATGAATTTGGCAGCTATATTTGTTGTGATCACTTGTGAATTATGAATATTGTGAATACATATTTATTGCCAAAATTGATGTCCTTGCGAGTTTTCTTGCCAGTCGGAGGTTACCTCTATCGTAAGCTGCTGCTGCAACTCTCAAATTAATTTTGCAAGAGATTGTATTTTCCTTGTTGTGTCGTACGTTCGTACTGGTCATTTGGACCTAACTTTATTGAAGTTTAAATGCTGCCGCTAATCAGCATAATTATGTATATGTACATATATAATTGTTCAAAATATACATATTTATTTTACTTAACTTTGTTACATATTGATGAAGCATTTTTTAAGCATGGCTGTACCTAACGGCACTTATCCCAAGTCAGTACGCCAGGTTATATTCAAGTTATTATGCAGAATTAAACAACTCTAATTGAGATGGTATTGTGTAGTCTTTCTAATGATGGCTTTTGTTTGGTTAATATTTATTCTGGCAATAATTTGTTAAAATTTAATGTTCATTGTATATTATATTTCGGATTGATTTTCCTGTACAAGTTGTAGAGAAAAATCTCCTGCCTTACGCCATTAAGTATTATAAATCGCTATATTAAGGAAAATTGGAAATTAGCCAACAACGAAAATTATACACTAGAAATAACGTAGTTCAGTAAGCCACCTTTATGCTCTTACGCTTCGTCGGAGTGCCACTCTTGACGAAACGTAAGTGCATAACGGTGGCGTACTGAACTACCTTATTTCTAGTGTATAATTTTCGTTGTTGGCTAATTTCCAATTTTCATTAAGTATTATTGGCTAAATTGCCTGGTGCAACTAAAACCACAAGTCGAACACACAACTTGCGAAATTATGTTTTTGGGAAAGGCGGTCGGGAATGAGGGCTACAAGAAGGTGCACTTGCATCCCATTTTTTAAAAATATATAATGTACTATAATTTATGTATGGTTTGTACTTTGTATATTTGTAGTATAACGTTGTACTACATGTGTGCGTGTTTTTTTTTCGTGTGATAATTTAAAACTTTTCAAACGGTATTGTGAATGCAGGACAAAGTATCGACAAACTAGTGACTAAATAAAAAATACCTCCCTGGACTTACTGTTTGTTACGTTCTTTAACGTTAGGAACAAAAAGTCAAAGAGCGATTGGCAGACACCTTTGGGGTTGAAACTTGCAACTGGCTTACAATTAGGAAATTTGTTCCCATAGATTGGAGGGAATCTCTTCTCAACTCGTCTGAATCCATAGATTTCCCCAGGCATGAAAGATTTTCTCAGAAATGGGGATTGCCTCTTTGTTTTATTTTTTGTGCTGCAGATTTAGGGTTATCTCTGATCTGCATAGACAACTCGATGCCACTGCGGCCCTCTGGGGCCATTCCGACCATCGGCTAAACCTGTGGACGTGTTATGTGTGAGTTGGATTCAGTATGTTTACGGTATTTCGAAAGGAGTTCCAAGACATCATCCAACCTAAAGGTGAGGTAACGTTAAATTCTTATTTAGCTTTCTGACAGATGGACGGATCAGCTGCCATTCATTATGTTGTTTACAAGTGCTTGGAATCTGCATACATATTCACTTTCACGCTTATTTCCCGTTATTATCCTCACTGTACTCGGTGTAATCCGTGATACATAATTTCCCGTCTGAGCAGGATCCCCGCCACATTCCATCAGTGAACCTCAAGGGCTTCAACACTTGTACGCAGTCCATTTGATTGTATGTGTGGACCAAAACAGGAGAACGTTGGTGTGATCACTGCCGATTTAGGAAAGGTTTGCCCACGAAACAAAATCTTTTGCACCGCTATTAACACTAGTGCACCTTAGGGAGGGCAGGCAAGTAAGTGTACCCTGGACCCGAAATTAAGAGTAAATTTAGTAAAAGTTGAAAAATAAGGCATTTATTGCAATTTAAAAAAATGAACTTCGGCTGTTTAAGCCTTTCAAAGGCTGATAATAAGTACTGGGCTCTGGTGAACTTGAATCACTCCAAACTTTGCGTGTGGTTTCGTACGTTGAAATCCATGATGCATCGTAGTACAGAAATATGAACACTATTTCAAAAGGGGGAAGGGATATGTTGTTTCCGCTAATTGTCTACTTCAGGAACTACTCCGGCAAAGAAATTTACATTTCATTGCTTTAGCACAAATGGTGGTGGTTTTCATCACATTACGTTTGAGTTTGGGGCTGGCGACCACTGATCTTTAAAGGCCGTCTGAGAGCGAAGCGTCTGGCAGCTCCCCAATTCCTTTCAGCAGAAAAGATAGGCGTGGGTGGTTAACGTTAGAGGTGGTAGGGCGGGCTGGAAGCTGGATGTTCATAAGTGAAATTTGTGCTTCTTCCGTGCGGATAATTGCGATGGCCTCCAAGGCTCTTAAATGCCTGTCATGGTTGAAGTTGGGAGTGGATCAGTTTTTATCTGATCCAATGCTATCTCATGTTCTGTGGATTTATGGTGTATGGCCAAAGGTTCATTATATTTGTCACCAGACCTTGTGGCTGTAATGTGCTCTCGGATTTGTGTGAGGACATCCCTTTTTGTCTCGCGTATGTAGATGGCGGGGCATTTTGCATTGGATTTTGTAGATATAACAGAAATCTTGAGGCAGTTTCTGGCCAATGTGTCACGTGGGGTTTTAGTAAGAGGCTTGACTTCTTGATAACCAGGGAGGTCATCGAGGGTGCTACTTCAGTGGTTTTCATTTTGCTGCATGTGTGATGTTTAAGTTTCACTTTTGGTGGACAGTGGATTTCTGGGTTGCTATCTGGGTGGTGCAGCTTTTGTTGGTGATACAGGGTTTTCGGGGTGGTCACTGAGGGGTCTTGAAACAAATGCTCCACAGCAGAAGAATCCTCAGTGACCACCCTGAAAACGCTGAATCACCAACAAAAGCCGCACCACCCAGGGAGCAACCCAGGAATCCATAGAGTCCACCAATAGCGATCACACATAACGATCACAGGCGCAGCAGAATGAAAACCACCGAAGTAGCCCCCCCTCGATGACCTCCCTGATTCTCAAGGACCTAAGCCTCTTACCAAAACCCAATGTGACACATTGGCCAGAAACTGCCCCAATCCAATATGTCCTGTTATATCTACATTATCCCATGCAAAGAATCCCCTGCCATCTCCATAGGTGAGACAAGATGGGACGTCACACGAATCCCCTCATACGAATCCGAGAGCACATTACAGCCACCAGGCTGGCGACAAAGATAATAGAGTGGCATGCATCATAAGTCCACAGACATGAGATAGTATTGGATCAGATAAAAACTGTGATCCAACCGTGACAGGCATTTAAGAGCCTTGGAGACCATTGCGCAATTATCCGCACGGAAAAAGCGCAAATTTCACTTATGAACATCCTGTCCCCCAGCCTGCCCAACCATCTCCAACGTGATGCACACACGCCTATCTTCTCTGCTGCAAGAAACATGGGGAGCCACCTGAAGATTTGCTCCCAGACTACTTTTATTGATCACTGGTTGTCAGCCCCAAACTCAAACGCAACACGACGGAAACGACCACCATTAGTAGTGCCAAATCAACGAAATGTAAATAACTGTTATTTTACGAAATGTTAAATTACATAAATGTAAATAAAAATCTCGCCAGAATACTGAGTGGAAGACGATTGACTTCGTAATTTTATGCTTGTCAAAAATTAGCGGATACAACGTTTCCCTTCCCTCTTTTTGAAACAGCGGTTACATTTCTGTGCTACGTTTAAATAGCCCCTTCCCACGTCCCTCCCATGCGCGATTCCAAGAAAATTCCTGGGTTTGCCATTGTCTACTATCCTTGCTGCTTGCAATCCTTAGTACGAATAATATACTCCAGTGGTGTATTTTGAGTTGGAATGTGCAAATGGTGTGTTGTTCTTGTGCAAGTGCTAAAACAAAAATGGTTTCTTGTGGCTAGATTTTATGATCACCTGTTCTAAATGAAACCAAGCAAGAAACAAACAATGAAACAAGAAAAGAAGTGAAGCTTGGTTGCAAATTTTGGGTCGCGCTTACGCTTTGCATTATAGTTTGTTCCACATTAAGTTTTCAGAAAACTGACTGTATGATGCTACGTTTCCTTGCACTACGAATGCAAGAACTTGTGAATATCACACTTGTAGAGCCTACACAGTTACTGTTACAGTCTATGAGTGGAATATTTACATGTTTTTTGTACTCGTAGCGGCAGGAAACGTGGCGTCATACAGTCAGTTTTCTGAAAGCATAATGTGGAACAAACTATATCACGGTTTCATTGATTTAAGGAGTTGCACTTTACATTTTAGCAATTTTTTTCTTTAATAATCACTGGTTTTATTAAATTAATACAGACTGAAACCTTGCAATTACTTGTTTTTATTTTGTCATAAGTCAGATTAAGGCGACTCCGAGGCCCAGGCCCCCCTTTCCCCATTACAGCCCCTAACTTAAAAACCTGTTGAAGTAGATTATTAAAATTAAAAAAAAAAGTAAACTGTGTTTACTGTGGTGGTAATAAGACATCATGCAAAGGCGATACACAAAGACCACAAACACAGTCGCTATAAAAGATTGAAGTGAACCGTCTGTGAACAATCTTGTTGTAAACAGTCTTGTATCAGCCATTCACCTTCTGCAGAAATAAATGGGCAGAGCCCCTTGGAAAAAGCTTGCGTGGATCTCATCGGGCCTTTAATGACAACCAGATGAGGTTTCATATGGCTTTTGTAGTCCTTGATGAGTTCAGTTCCTGGCCAGAAATATTTGCTCTCAGGACTGCCAAAGCTTGAAAAATGTTACACGAGACTCACAAAAATGCACACTTTCACAACGAAGATAGTCCACTATCTGCAAATGTTCAACTACTAACTGTAGTCGTCATCAGGCACCTTAAAGGTAAGTTTGAACTCGGTTTACATTTCGTTTTTCAGTCGAATACACGGTTCGAATTCGAAACTGCCGCTGTCTGGACTGAATATTGGACCGTGTATTGGACTGAAAAATGAAATGTAAACAGAGTTCAAACTTACCTTTAAGGTGCCTGATGATAAGGTGCCTGATGACGACTACAGTCAGTAGTTGAAAATTTGCAGATAGTAGACCTATCTTCGTTGTGAAAGTGTGCGCTTTTGTGAGTCTCGTGTGACATTTTTCAATCCTTGTAGTGTTTCACAGTAAGATGAATAACAATATTTTTACTGCCAAAGCGAAACAAGTGGGCTAGTGTGTAAAGGATGTAGTCCTCAGATGAAAATTCTTTAACTGCATCCTCTCCAACAATGGGCCTTGTTGTGTGGCTAACTTATGGCATAATCTGCCAGTATGGGCATAAAAACCAATTGTGCAATTCACGCTCCTTATCACGCTCTGGCTAACGTTATTGAGAAACATAATGAGGTCATAAAACTTTGTGACAGCCTAGCTATACAAGTGAAACCACTAGCCAGGCAGTCAGTTGAGAAGCAAATCCTAAGGTTGCTTCACGCGTGCACGGCAGGGGCAATATAGTAGCCACATGCGGTTGTATTGCGACATCGTATTGAAACCAGTGTGGCACTTCTGCCGGTTCGCTACCAAGAGCTCGAAAGTACCATTCAGGGCCGGATGACCACACACGGGTTGGCATGTGGATGGAAGCTTTCAAGGAAACCTAAAGATTCATACAAACGACGTATATTTGACCACTCAGAGGTGCTGTGGAAAGTACTCCAAAACGGCATCGAGAATCGACCAAGTCTGGTTATCCATACCCTGCGCAAAAGGGATGGCAGGCAAGGAAGAGAGTAAGCTGGAGCCTAAAATACAAGCCAGTGTTCGCTTCAGTCACTCAAAGCCGCAACGATATTACTACATATGCTACATTGTTTTCCTACCTCTCACAGCGATTGTGATCTTCATTTGCAGGAATTTGCATTTGCGATGCGAAGTTCTGTGTCCGAAGGCAGTAAATTTACAAGTGAGTTGAACATCAGACGAAACTCAACTTATCCATAGGGTCTTGCGTTGACTTAGTTCATCACTGGTAGGGGTCGGACGAATATGCAAAAAACATATTCGAATATTCGTTCAAATTTTTTTTTACAAGTCTCGACCCTGCCCCCCCACCCCCCAACAAAAATCCGTTTTTCACAAATACCTAAGTTTTACTTAGTCTATTGTCAATGCAAGGCATACGTAATAAAACGAGAAGTTTAATTAAATCTACTAGGCATGGCAACTTGGAAGGTATACATAACACAACCCCCCCCCGGCCGCCCGCCCCCAAAAAAATAAATGTGAAGGGGGCTGCCAACTGCAGTACGGAATGAACGTAATGCACCGAGGTGTCTTCCCCCTTTCACGTATGATATTGAAGTTGACGTCATCTATCAACTGGATGACTTCCCCAGTCTTCAGTTCTGAGATGTTTTAGTGAGAACTGCTGTTTGCTTCCGTAATCTCAACCCCAACTCCTCCCCTCCCTCCACTTGCAAGTGACAATCCAAAACACGTGAATTGTCAGTGAGATTGGTTGGGTAGTAAGGGGAAGGAGAAGGAAGCATAGTGAGTACTGGCTGGGACTCAAGAAGCCCACAGGAAAACTTAAAAAGTGACTCAAACATTTTTTTAAAAACGTAAAATTACACAGAACTTTTATTTTGCGAATATTCTAATGGAATATATCGTATTCGAATATGATCTTAACGAACAAATATTCAAATATTTGAATATTCGTCCGACCCCTAATTACTGTGCCACCCCTTAAAAAACAAAGATTTGGTCGGGTCGAGGTCAGAGTTAGGACATCGTACAGCATTTTTTCCAAGATATACAAATTAGCAAGAGAGTCAAAGTGTAACTCTTGGTCTGCGAAAAAAGTTTATTATGCCAAACGATACAAACCGCTGACCTTACAAGTCGGTGATTATGTTGTGTACCGTACCCATGCTTCTCTAGCAGCGAAATGCTCTTGGCCGTACGTAATTTCCACTCGAAAAAGTGAAAACACGTATATTGTACATGACGTAGAACTGGAAAGGCAACTGGTCCACTCAACATCAAAGAAACATTGAATAAAGAAAAACCAGCAGTGTTGGAAGCACCGTTCCATCCCTATAGGTTGAGATGGGGGGGGGGGGGGAAGGCGTTGTATTTATTCTGTCTCCTAGGTATCAAGAAAATCCGGAACCAAAACTGAATTTTTACAACCA